>JAEIFT010001099.1:0-10507 GCA_018904225.1 Lordiphosa mommai | reverse complement strand
GCCTCGCTAAAAGGGTTATTTTTTTCCTGTTGCTGTTGCACTGCTTTCAACTCAAATATCACGAACACTGCTGCTATAAATTTTTTCTAAATCCAGCAATTTCATTTCTAAAATTTATAATATCATTTTTCTTACATTTCTATATTCAAAAGAGAATTTTTGTAAGACTTAGAAATCCTTTACATTTAATTAGAAGGTTTATATTGACCAAAGAAAAGTTTTTCCGCTTCTAAGAAATATTTTTTCAGTATCTTATATATCTTAAAAAAGAGAATTTCTAAAATGTATAACTCTTTTTTGAGTGTATATATTTCTATTTTACCAGTTGAAATATATATTTGAAATAATCATAAATTATTAATAAGAAACCGAAACAATACCGGTATTAGTGTTTCGGTATGGATCCGTTTTTTCGGTTCCTATAATAATGGTTAACGGGTTGCGGTTCTCGACAAAATTTTAATATCGGTTCCGGTTTCGATACCGGTACCTGGCCTTTAAAGGTTTATTTCGGTTAACGATTCCGGTTACGGTATTATTCCCTGGTTGAAGCAAATAATATTCACGTATAACAAGTATTGATAATAAAAAAGTTGTTCTCACTTTAAGACCGATCGATCCCATGGCTGCAATAGTCTTCCAATTTTTATCAATATTTTCAGAATTGTGTGGAAGCATATTAAAATAATAAATACCAAGTTTGCTGACGCTACGATGGAATTCAAAAAAGTTTTTCTCAACAAAACTAGATTTTGAACCGATCGTTTCTATGGCAGCTATGATATAGCCATCCGTTCCGGCCGATGCCGACAAATGTGCAGCCTATGTGTATTTAAAGACTTTTTGGAAAGCTTGGAGATAGCATAGAAACTGAAGAACAAACGGACATGGCTATATCGACTCAGCTTGTCTTGCTGATCAAGAATATATATACTTTATGGGGTCAGAGATGCTTCCTTCTATGAGTTACAAAAATCAGCAAAATTTTAATATACCCTTTGAAAGGTTATAAAAATGTTTAGTTTAGGTATTAAAGTGCTAGTGGAATCGATATCGCTTACCGATTAAAATTTAGAACTAGAACTGGAACCAGAATCGATATTTAAAATATTGTAGAACCGGTATCCGAGCAATGAAATTCTTGCGAAGCGAAATGATTGCACCGTTTTTTTATTGGTTCTTAATTTTAAAGCCTTTCTGTCGTTCGGGTTTGGAGAGCGTCCTAAAGAAATTGTTAATAACTTTGTCATAAGATGTCCAATTAAACAATATCAAAATTTTTAATTGTACTATTTTTCCCTTTACGAAAATTCTCATAAGAGCAAGAATAAAAACACGTGGACTTTGCTTTTTGAGACACACGAAACTGAAAAATTGTATTAAAATATTAAATCATTTGGTGTTGCCGCGATGCCAAAATGAATATTGAAAAGAAAGGTATTAACTATTGAATTAAATTGTTATCATATTATAAAATCTTGTGGTTCTGTTTTAAAATGTGTTTTTTTCCCAGTGTCTGGTGGGTTTTGTACCTAACCAAATAATAAAAATTTCAACCAAGGCAAAAGTTGTGTTGCCCTTCGTTCCCCAAAATGGATCTTTTTTGATAATATAAGTAAGTGTTTTAAGATTCTAAAACTGTTTATATCAGCTGCCGCCTTTTTTTTTAAATGCCTTAATTTTTTTTTGAATTGAGGTCATGAATTGCGAGTTCAACTATTTTTCAAATCTGAAAAAACAGTCGATGCCTTTAAAGCGCATATTTTGAAGATACCTCAACCGAAGTGGCAAATGTTTATACATTTTTTTGAGAATATTTTGAAAATCAATATATATTTTTTAGTGTTCTTTCTATTCCTGAAATTATCATGACAGCGGCTTAAAAATATGAATATTTCGATCATTTCGAATAATATTCATCTGACCTCGTCAACAAAGCACAAACGGTAAACCCCATATATACAAAAAATCAAAGTAACATTTCCAAATCACAGCGCAATCTTTTCAATTGTCCCCACAAGCAATTAAAATATCAACAAATGAATACAGAAAAAACATCTGCCACTATTGACATCAATTTGCCTTCAAATCCCATAGAAAAATTGTGCAAAACAATAAAAATTCATGAAAAGAGATGGCAATTTATATCTGACCTACAAAAAACACATAATTGAACGATAAATAATATGTCAAAATACAGATTAGCTCAGTTTGCGAACACGCTGCTAAGTATTTTGCACTCAGATTTTCCACCTGCAATTAGCAAGCGAACCATAAAGAAAATAACATTAAATCCAGTTGAGGGTAAATGCAATTTGTTTTGTAGTTGCAAACTTTTAAAATTAAAAAACTTTCAATGCTTTCTTAATTGAGAAGCAATTAAGAGGGGAAAAAAAAAAGAAATAACACGGAAATTTATTGCGGAATGAGGGAAAGCAAAGGAGGAGAACCGAGATATATAGCATGAATGCTAATTGAAGTGTCATCAGTGGAACTTCTTCCTCTTCCTTGCTCAATTTCTTGACGACCCGAGCAGAATATGTATACAGTAAAAGAAAACATCAAGGATTTTTTGGAAATTTTCATGTCTTTTAGAGTAAGGTAACAAGCTCTTATATTGTTCTTATATAAAATCTTATACTCGATTTACTAGTACCTAGTTGTATTTAATCAGGATTTATTTCATTCCATTTAAATTTTTGTACCTGAATGTAACAATTCCACTATAACACCTAATATAAGAACAAAAAAGAAACAATATATAAGCTAATTAAGAGTATTATTATTGTGCTCTAATTATAACATAAACCTAATATATCTAAAATTCTTCTATTAAAAAAAAAAAACTATTCCGGTTCTGGTACGCACCGAAACGTATGTTTGTACAATTTTGGATAGTAACATAACTTATATGACCTCCAGTCGGCTAAAACTTGCTAGTTTGAATTATAAAGGTCGTTGGGAACCATTTTAATATACCCTCGGCAAGAGTATAACAAAATTCAGCTTATGCAAATGGGGGAAAAAACCACAGTACATGCTTGCATAAAATAAATAACCAAAAACAAATTCACTTCGCCTTGTTTAAATTTTATTTTATTTCAAATTCAGTTTTTTTTTTTATTTGGCTCGATTCAAATGCCTGCCCTTTCATATTTTTATCTTTTTCCTATATACTTGCTTGAGAATGCACGATTCAATTGCAAACAAAAAAAAAAAACTGCACGAAATCAAATTGAAATGTTGACAGTTCTGTACGAAAAAGAAATAAATAGATAGACAGACAGCCTGGAAATTTGTAGTTTATTTTGTTGTTGCACGCTTTTCCACTTGACTGGGTTTTCTTTTTTGAAATTGGAGAGATGGAAAGAGGTCGGGGATTCGTTTGACATTTGATTAAAATAGTTTTACTTTCAATTTCAAAGTTTTTCGTTGAACTTTTTACCCCTTCTTTAATTTTGATATTTGGCATTTGTTTCCTATTTTTCCATTATGGATTCGAGTTAATTAGAGGGGAAGCACTAATAGCAGGTTGTTGGTTATTTAATAGGTGTGAAAACTGACACAAAATGGAAGCATGCTATATCTGAGCTCACCTCTTGGAAAAGTTTATATTTAAAAAGTAGTGGAAACTTAACTTTCGTCTTTTAAAGTATATATGTAAGTATGCCCATAATGAGGAGCTTGCTCGCAAGCAAGGAGAAAATTTCGTTGACGACTGTTTTTAATTCAATAAATAAATAAGAGGTAAAATATACCTCTTCAATATAAGATATCACGAAATAAGGCATTTGATATTAATAATTTTTTCACTTAATGGTCTTCTGAATTGTTATTCGAAGTAACGATAATTATCGGTCCGGTGGTTTGGTCTACCGATCGTCTATGACATATGTCAAGCCAAGTTTCGTCCAGAAACCCTAAAAACTAAGGGAGAAGACTAGCATACAAACTAGAGCTGGCACTAAAACCGACGTAAAGATGATTTCCATGATTGCGAAACATCGATATAATATTTAAGAATCAATTTAAATTAATCAAAAACACCCCACTGATTTCCTAATTGGATTGTTTAGGATCAGTTTTGTCAATTATGACATTTTACCACGAGATCCAACTATTTTGTTAGATTAGCCAGCTAGCTGTTTTATTAAAATAATTTGCCCCTTTTTTAGCCATTTGGATTAAATTTTTAATTTTTGGCATTTTTAACAGTCCACTTTCAAGCTTTAATAGTTGGTCACACTGTTCAGGATGCATTATCTTTATTAAGGCCGACTTTAAGGCTGTTATTATTAAATATAAAAAGAATAATGACTAATTTTAAAAGAATCCCAATTGAATACTTAAAGCTTTTGAACCAAACCGGTTTGAACCCGGAATTCCGAATTTTTTTATTTACTGCGAACCGAACCTTGAACCTAACTCTTTTGAAAAAAATTTGCTGAACCTGTTCCGAACCAAAACTTTCGGTTCGGTTCAAAAAAAGTTACAAGTCTTAGTCGGGATTTACACCATGAAGCAAACTTCATGAAGTTTTCTTAGTAGGCGAGAAATTTAGAGGAAATCTTTCAGACCTTTTTAGCGAATAGTAAAAAAATACATATAAATCTCTCGCCTACTAAGAAAACTTCATGAAGTTTGCTTCATCGTGTAAATCCCGACTTAGTTAAGCGGTCATTAAGTAGTATAGACCAAAAATTTCTCGAAGAAAAAATGCTTATAAAATTGAATTAATATTAATTGAACTCGTATTTTCAAGTCAAAAAAAATTCAGAAAATCTTTAATTTTTTGTATATTACACAGGGCAACAGTGTTTTTGGTGCAGCCCTATCTATAACTGATTATATAAGAATGGAGTGCACTGAACAAAACTGCATCATCGGTTTTGTTCCATCAGCTCTTGATTCCACGATATGACGGAAAAACGGATTTCTTGTAAATTTTGCCATTTCGAATTTTTTGTGGCCACAATAGGCATGTATTTCTGAATTTATCTGGCCTATTCGAAAGAGCACATATCAATGCGTCTGTCAAAAATCAAACGCCCAAAATTCGATCATGCAAAAGGGTCCAAAATGGTCTCTGAGTCAGACGTTTCTCGATTTATGGCAATTTTTACAAAATAAATCGTCTCCTTAAGCTAGAACGGTTGTTGGATTTCTATTTGATCCATTTCAGCATATAGCCCAACATCTATTCTAATTATGTGAATTTTGTTTGCATTTGTACCAGTTTATTTGGCGAAGCTACAGCCTGTAAGCCAAAAAACACACATATCATTTTATGGGAGGCCAACTAGATTTTTACCCAAATTTGTATAGGAACTTTAAAGAGGCTACTTGATTCATCATAGAATTTTATTTATTTACAAGCAGATGCACATTTTTTAAAAATTCTGTGTGGAATAAAGTAGCCTTTTAACAGTTCCTATACAAATTTGGAATAGGAATCTAGTAGTCCTCCCATAAATTTAAATGTGTGTTTTTTGGCTTACAGGCTGTAGCTCATAATAAACTGGTAAAAATTCAAATTAATTCACATAACTAGAACATATGATTGGCTACAGGCTCAAATGGCTTAAATTTTCAATACACCAACCACTTTAGCTTAAAAGGGATGATTTATTTAGTCAAAATAGCCATAAATCGAGTAATGTCTTACTTCAGAGACCAATTTGGACCCTTTTGCATGATCGAATATTGCGCACTTGATTTTTTACAGAAGCATTGATATGTGCTCTGTCGAATAGGCCACAGAAATTCAGAAATTCATACCTATTGTGACCACAAGAAATTCGAAAGGGCAAAATTTACAAGAAATCCGTTTTTCCGTCATATCGTGGAAACAAGAGCTGATGGAACAAAACCGATGATGCAGTTTTGTTCAGTGCACATTAATTAATCATAATTTTTGATCAACAAGGCTGCACCTCACAAAGTTGGTCATTTTGTTGCCCTGTGTTATTAACAATTTTATTACTATTCTTTACAAATTTGGAAAAACCTTGAACCTTTATTTTCTGAACCTTAAACATTGATAAATTTTGGTTCGAACCCGCGAGACGGACCTCCAAAAAACGATTTGGGTTTGCAGGCCTGAAGACAATATACCAAAATTTCTTCTGAATTAAATGTCCACCTGATATCCAAAAGCGTACATATGTGACCATATCCGTCAAGTGCACTTTATCAACGAATGTATAAAACCATGAACACATATATTAGAAAGAGTAAATCGTATGATTTTACCATACGAGAGAAGGACAGCAACTCGCATTGCTACGCTTATTAAGCCACGATTAAAAACAGAGTGAAATGCTGCTGATATGTCAGCGGATTTGCTTCAGACCGTGCTAATTAGTATTTATTCCAGGCCACTATTAAAAATACGATTTTAATCGTGGCTGTTCTTAAGCTGTTAGAAAAGATCGACGACATATACATTAATTTATTTCTGTCATACGGAAAAACGAAGATACTAAGACCGCATTTACACGATGAAGGAACTTCATGAAGTTTCTCAAAAAGCTTTTGTTTGTGGAAAAGAGGTGAGGTGGGGTAGCTTTCCCCTCTACACCTCTTTCCTACAAGCAAGAGCTTTTTAGAAAACATCATGAAGTTTGCTTCATCGTGTAAATCTCGACTTAGTTATATCAGATCAGCTCATAATGCTTTATAAGGCTTAGACATATCTAGACGAAATTATAATACCATTTTTTAAGGGAATAAAAATCATTAAAAAAATATTAGGCTGGGTTCACACTGTTCGACGCATGAGACATGACAATCTAGTAGGCCCTTATGTTGTCTTGTTTTCATTGTGAAAATCTTGTTATTTGACATTTAAAACAGTACATCATGAAGGCTAACTAGATTATCATGTGTCATGAGTCGAACAATGTGAACTCAGCCTTACACAAAAAATTTAATCAATGTTTGATTGTCATTTTGCCTCGACTACAAAATACCCTTTACCCTTGACTTCGTGTGAATTTATTTTTCAGCCAATTACATAAACAAAAATCAACGATTATCCACACATTCGTAGCTGTAGCCTACCCCTTGCTGAAAGAGCAAGCAAATTCAATTGGAGCATAGCTTCCGTGTTTTTTGTCCGATCTTTTTAAGATTTACAGAATAAATAGTTAGAGAGCCAAGCAAAAAAAAAATTTCCAAAATATTGACTTTAAAATGGGGGCTCTGACTCTTTTTTGCGGTGGAGCGGGATCAATTTTCAATCTGAAAAGAATTGCTTAGGGTATACACTTAAACACATGCAAAATTGTAGGCTCTAACCTTTATAGTATCTAAGATCGACGCTTTCATACAGATAGACGCAACTCAACTTGGCTGTCAGAAATGTTAACCTCTGCCTGTTGCATACACTTGCACAACTTAATGATACCCTTTTTAGCTAGTTTTAGGGGGTTACAGTTTATAAAAATCGATTTTAGGCTGAGAACATTTTGACTGTATTAATTTCTCAGCTTTTCGAATAGAATCAAACTGTGACATTTGTACTGCTGCATATATTTAGCGTACATTTTCTCTGGCAAATGCTTTGGATTTCATATTTTTTTTTTAAAATTTATTGCATCTTTAAATTTACTTTTCCTTGTATATATTTTGCCCAATTCTTAAACTTTCTTGGTTGCAAGATGAAAAATTATTTATATTTTTTACAGCTGTCAGCATTTATGTCCTTGTGTGTGTGTGTGTGTAACCTACGGCGATGTGAATTCTGCTGTTGACAGTTGGTTTCTTTTATTTTTTCCATTCGCTTTTTCATATTTCTGTCAAAAAGTACACGCAGAAAACAAGACCAGCCCCCTATCCCACCCACCCATCAGCTAGGTGAAATTGTAGTTGAAATTAAAAAAGGAAGCAGAGTTACCATATATGTGGCACAAAAGAGAGAGAGAGGGAGAGCTAGCGAGCAGCAGCAGCTGCATGCAGCTGCCACAATGTTCTCTTGTTACATTATTGTGACATAAAGTGCAGCAAATGTCAAAGTTCAAAAGAGACCAAGCGCGAGAGAGAAAGAGAGAGCTCGAGCAACTTCCCGAGAGAGCCAGCCCAGGCGTATACGTAACATTTGTGGCTAGGTACCTGCTCTCTCAATTATTTCCAAAAAAGGAAGAAAAAAAAAACTCTGCGCCATAAGCGTAAATCAATCCGCAGAACAGAGCTCACTTGGGTTTCCACCTTCTGGCAACCCAAACGCCATGAAATTGTAATTAAGGTCCTTGTGAAACAAAAATTTTATGACTTAATTTGAATGTTACATTTTTGCTGGATATAAATTTCGAATTACATGAAATGCTTTATTTGAGGAACAATTTTTATGAGAAATTAAATACGTTTAAAGTTGATTTACATACTTATACTTCCACTCACTCTCTTTCTCACTTTTGCGTGATTCTTTATGCCATTGGTACTGCTTGCTCAGCTATATGATATATCGATTCAATTTGAATAAGACACTTTAAAAAATTTTTGACATGTTTTGAAGTCATGTTCACAACATAAACAACTTATGCATTCTAGACCAGGCTTGTTGCCTGCACAGTGCTGTTTCATAGATTTCCCGGTATTATCTTCAGTATGCTGTTCTTGGTTTCGAATATAGAGAGGATGCCAGAAAAATTACGAAAATTTAGTATACCATAAATTTGACTTTAATTAAAATTTTAACAAGTGAAATACCTAGGAAAGGAATATACGCAGCGAAATTTTGATTCCCGACTAATTAGAGTCAAAGTCGAAGCTCATGCTAATGAAAAAAGTGTTAAATCTTCTACATAACCAAACTTTTATTTACATCACTCGTGAGGCCGATCCTGGAGTTTGGCTTATGCATTCGGAACATAATTTTTTTACTCTGTGTGCACAGGTGGAATCTGTCCATCTCCAATTCCTCTTTGCTATTTCCCCTATTTGACTCCTCATGGTGTCTCAAATAACTGTGATTTACAAGCACTAGAGCTTAGAGACAATGTTTGGGGGGGGGGGTTGATATCAGTGCTTCACCTACTTGTTCAACTACTACTACCCCCCTCTCTCTTCTAGTATTCCTTCTAGACAAACTTGGAGCTATATTTTGTCATTTTTTTAAATGTTTTTTTTTTTTTGTATGCTTTAAATTGTTCCATTTTGGATAACCTTTGAGAGGGATTACAACACAATGCTCTTGCCTTCTCAGTGGTTGGTTTTCGACGAGCCAGTAAAAATTTCAATTCCCCGATGATGTCAAGTTAACGACTTCTGCCACCTATGAGCAACCTTCGATTACCTTTGCTGCGGAAGCGGGGGCGGCAGCAAGGTCATGAGACTCACCTGTTTCCCCATCGTGTCGGAAGAAATTCATTTCTTCATTCTAAAACCTTTTCTATATACATACCTATTAACTTTTAAGAATACCTAAATGTAATTGTTTCTGAAATGATGAAGTTGCTAATAACTAAAAATTTTATAGGAAAAAGGGTTATGCCGAATCGGAATTTATGTTGATAAATTTAAAAAATATCAAAATGTTAACGACTGAATTAACATATATTTTCTTATAAATTCTAAAAGCTACTGCACCATTTTCATATATTTTCTTAATAATCAATTAGATTTAACATTTGTGATCTACAAATAAAAATTTTAAACCTGTTTCTTCCATATGTTTTTGACTTTGAAAATGGTTTCGTTTAGACGAGTTTTCTTTATTATTGTCATTTCATACGAATATATATACATACACACGCTGTCTCGACGCGACGCTATCCCAAGCTCAACGCTGCTGAAAAGCAAACCAAAATTCGATTCATTCATACCGTGTTTTCCCCAACAAATGGACGTTTCAGAATATATAGATATCTTTAAGCCACAGAGCATGGTGAACTTTCCAATTGTGATATTGACAGTTTTATGGCTGAACAAATTTTCTAGTCTAAACCAAACTTTATCTGCGTAGGGAACACACCTGCTTACATACAAAAGCACGTTACTTTAATTCTTATAGTCTCTAAGATCGACACATGCATACAGATAATCGGACGGATGGTCAGACAGATGGACATGCTGATGCTGATCAAGAATATATATACTTAAAAGGTCGAAAATGTTGCCTTCTGCCTGTCACAACTTCATGATACCCTTTTTGCCAATTTTAATGGGTCTTTTTTAGTAGAATCGGCAAGGAAGAAAACTACTCAGAAAAAAAGAACAAAATATCAATTCCATATGAGCTGATGAATTTAATATTTTATTAATGTCATTTCATGTTCATTACATTTTGAAAGAAAAACATAAATATCATTTTGACATTAAAATATTATGTTGATATGAAAAAATATTAATACTAACCATCAATATTATTTTTTGAAATACCAAACTATCATAATGTTATGAAAAAAGGTATTGCCTTTATTTTCTCTATATTATAAATAAACCAAATTTTTCGGACCTATAATGAAAAATATAAAATTATTTCCCTATTTTGCCATACACTTTTCCA
>JAEIFT010001098.1:0-10595 GCA_018904225.1 Lordiphosa mommai | reverse complement strand
TATATTTTTGATGCTGAATGTGGGCTAAGTTGATGATATAACCCATAATCATGGGAAGGCGAACTAGGTTAAAATGGTAGAGAATATCGCATTTGTAAAATATGTTAAATTTGTGACCACGGAAATACATTTTAACATGTTTATTTTTATATATTGACAGTTAAATATGTATATTAACACGGAGCGAAATACGGAAATACTATGATATTTTTTAAAAGTGAAAAAAGTCGATCGCGTCGAGATAAAATAATATAACAGAGTTAAAAAATTCTGGCTGAGCTTGGATTGATAATATTAATTATTTTTTCTATATTCATTTATTTGCTGAAAGAGATCGTTATGTGATCCTAATCGGAATCTATAAGCTTTGTTTTCTGTCTGAAAAATCTATAGTTAAGCTTTCAAAACAGGACAATGCATAATCTCTCGGTTATCGTTCTATAACAGAGCCTGTGAAGAGTCTGTGAAATAACAACATTTTTGCGTGAATATTTTTGCGTCGAGTGGATATATGCCTATAAACAAACATGTTCCCTTCTGTGGAAATAAGTTTCTTCTCACTATACATTAAAACCAACACTTTGATATTTTAAAGCATTAACCATTTCCATGCAATTTAAACATTAAGGGCCGTTTTCTTATCTTAATGGTTTTCAAGTATAGGTGGATTTTGAGAAAATTTATGTTGCATGCTTTTAGGTAGCTTATAAAAATATAAATGCTTGTGTCTAAAACGGCGCGTATTCTAAAAAATATGAAGATGAGAAAACGGCCCTAAGAATACCTTTTTTTATAACTCCATTACAATATGACAAAATTTTGAATTTTTTTACATAATGTTTGACATATGTTTTTCCCTAATAACAAAAAAAACAATAATTAGCTGTAGTTTAAGTCATTGCTCATTAAAATCTGTAATAAAACTGCCAACTTATAGACTTTTAATCTCAACTGAATAAAGGGTATATCCAAGTCGAGCAAGGCCGACTTTAACTTACGCTCTCATATTTTTTTCTATTAATTTTACAAAATATTTATACCTTAATCATTTCCACCCCCCCCGGAGTGCCAAAATAAATTGAATTTCTGACACTTCAAAATGGATTTCTTCTTCTACTTCAGTTCGATTGAGCTGGTCCATATTGAATATTTACCAAATTTCGAATGTGGAACATTGCAGTATGTTTAATTTTGGCATAATTATGACTATCATCACTATCAAAACTGCAGCAAACTGCAACTGTGTGTGTGCTCAGTGCATGGCACACAACTGCAGTTTTACGCTGTCCGCGTTTCATTTTACGCCATTCTGCGGCTTGTGATTTATGACTAGCTCATTGTCTAGCTCTTTCTTTCACACACACACACAAATATATATACACTCGCATTCGCTTTTGGTCTTTCTCAACTTTACCAACTGTCTGTGGTTCTACCGCAATAATCTTGTTTTATTAGTCTCCAGCGTAATTTTTCTACTGTTATTTCTCTTGGCCGATTTCCTTTTGTTTTTTTTTTTTTTTTTAGTGTGGTTGCTTTCCTCTGGGGGGTTTGGCTTTGCGGTTGGAGTCTGGATTCGTTTGCTTCTGTCTTCTCTCATAAATAATTCATTAATATTTTTCAATTGATTTATCCCCAATTTCGCTGTAGGTTGCCAATTTTTGTGTTTTAGGCGTCGGGGCAATGTTTGAGGAAAAATTTGTCAATGATGAAATGAATTTCCTGGCTTCAGTTTGATGCCTTTGGTTTATGTCTGGCATATCCTTGAAAGTGAAAAAAGGAAAGAAAAGAAAAAGAAAAAGGAAAGCAGAATTTTAGACAAGTTTGTTTGTTTATCGGCGCTGCTGATGTCTGGGGCTTAAAGTGATGCTTAAAGTTGGCCAAGTTTTCTTTTTTTTGATGGGTGAAAACTTGAGCCGTAGCAAAGAGTAACGAAAAAGTTGAACATGAAATATTTGCAAGGAAATGGCTTAAGCACAGAATGCGCGTGCTTTAAGGGCAATAAGTGAAAAAGAATTTAATTAGTTGTGGAGGAAATCAAGGGGTTTTAATTGGCGAGTTTTTAATTGATAAATTTGAAAATATGTTTTTATAGACTTAGAGCAATCTTATGAATGTAGTTAACCTTTTCAAGGCACTACAAAATAATTTAAAATATTTTTTAAATTAAAAAAAATCTTTTAACAAATTTCTCTCTCAAAAACATTGCACTTCATTTTAAAAAATCTCCCCTAGAATCCTCTAATTAAATGCTAATCCAACTGGGCAACTTTCTCGACATCAAACAACCATCATAAATATATTCTTAATGACCAGCCAAAAAAAAGGCCAACAACCAGGCATTAACAAATCTTCAAAAATGTGCAGCAAATTTTCAACTCATTAATGAAATTTATGTCGGTCAACTTTTTGTGCTCGCCTTTCGGGTCTTTGTCGGCAACGATGGCCAAGTACAACAACAAAAGTGTAAAGCACAAATTGGGGCCAAACTAAAAAGTAAAAGTCGAATAGCTAATTAAATGCAATATTTAAAGTGAAATTGGGTGAGCGTGAATGTGGATGTAGCCTTATCTCAAGGAATAGTAAATGGTTTTTCAAAATTATGTGTGTGCATAAAAGTTTGCACATAAGAAAATTTGTTTGTTGCTGATGTGGGCAAACAAAGGTTGCGCTGTATCTTTAAGGAAATAAAAAAGGTTCTTTAGTTTAATTTACCTATTTTGTCAGCACAAAGGATGACCACATTAGTGAGATTAGTGAAGACAATTCAATAAAATAAAACGCCCAAAAATATCTAAGGAAGTATGCTATTTTCTTTGGTCCAAAACCCTTGTAAACTTGTAGGCAACATGATCCAGTTTATAGAAGAAGTGTTGGTGATTCCAGATGATTTTCGTGTGCTTAACACGAATCTATTTACCAAAGGATTTTTGGCAATTTAAGCATTAAGTGGACAAAAGTGATTTTTTTTTCTGCATTTTAAGGCAAATTTTGTGGGCCACCTATACGTTTCATTTTACCCCTCTTTATATTATAGGAAAGATATATTTTTTAGCTTTAAAATAATATATCCCAAACAATTTTGGAAATTTTTTCAACGAAGTTATAACATTTAGAATACAAGTATTCGAACCAACTAAATACACTAGTTTACAGCGAAAAAGACCCATTGAGATAATTTTTAATGATGTATTTTGGAATGCTGCTAAAAGATTTCAAAAAATTTTGATGGATACGGAAGGTCCATACCTTTTAAGCCATATCTCGAGTACAAACTTTAGATCAAGTCAAGCACGAGATTAATTAAGGTTAGCCCCAATAATCTAGTCGAAGTACATTTTCCAATCGGTTTAGTCGTTTAAGAAAAATTTGTTTTCTTTCATTCTACAAATTTCCTATTACGAAGAAAATAAGGCGTTGATGACGAAAATCTGTGGATAAAAGCGAAGTTGAAGCAATTGTGTGAAACAACTAGGGGTCAAATTTACTATTTTACGTGTTCATTAAAAAAATTTTTTATTGTTTTTGCTCAATGTAAGAGTTCCAATCGAAGCCGAATCACAGAAAAAATTAAGAGCAAGGCAAAAAACGAAGAAAAAATAAAAAATTTTCTAATAAATACATAAAACAACGAAATTTGACTGTTAGTACTTTTACTCAATTGCTCACAGCTCTTATTTGTCCATAGATATTCTTTATCAATGTCTTATTTTCTCGTAGAAGTATTCGAAAGAACAAAAGAAAAACAATTTATTTTATCAGTTTCACCTTTACAGATTTTAGGAAAACAAAATTTGCACGTTTTTGAGAAAAACGATTTTTCGAAATATTTTTGCTGTAGCATTTTAACTACTAAACTGATTGGAAAATGATGTCAAAGATTATTGAAAATTGCATACCCTTTAGATTAATACCTTGCTTGACGACATCTAAAGTTTCTATCTCGAGATATGTCATTAAAAATGTAAGGCTACCACCAAAAACTGAAAAATCGAAACGTATATAAAATTTTGAATTATTTTTGAGCTAGCATTCCAAAGTACATCAAAAAAAATAACAGCTTCGTGGGTCTTTTTTTTTTTTATTTTTGTAAACTAGTGATATTAGGCAATGGTTGTGTTCAGCAGAAGATCTTGCTCCCAGATCAATGCTATATTTCGTGGTAATTTATGTAGCCTACTTTTCCTCTTGTGTTTAATATGATATTCTCATGAAGCTTTTCCAAATGTCAATTTATGAAGACCCCCCTAAAAGTATGCTAAATAAAGAAAAACAGTTTTATGAAGCTGATTAGTGATCAAGAGTCTCTGCTGAACGAGTCCAATGTTCTGCTTTTAGCCTAGCATACTTTTAGACAGCAAAATTAAGTCAGGCATTATGTAAATTCTAACAGATGCATTCAAAATATTATATCTTTGTTTAAAAAAATCACAAAATTATGTGGGATAATTTAATTTAAGGCCAAGGAATAGTACTTTACGAAAAAATCAAAGAGATTCAAAACAGACGTATGGGTTGCCCACAAATGATCAAAATAGGCGCTTTTACTTACTATAGGCTCTAATTGCAAAAAATCCAGAAGTGATGAAGCATTTTGACAAAAAGATTCGTGTTAACACTACACATTCAATAAACTGAAAAAAGTTGAATTTTGTTGCCTTGTGTTACTAAATATGGCCATGGGGGTTTAATGAATAAACATTCCTCAAGTAGTGCACACTTATTCAAATATATCTGGATCAAGAGGAAAAGGGGAAAAGCAGACCTTCGATTTGAATTCAGCGCCTAAATATACATAAGGAAAGTTTGATAAGGGAACATGTCTTTCAACATTTTCAAGACAGCAATCCAATTCCTAGTTCAGTTCCCAGTGCTTACATCTTGTACATAAGCTTCTAAAAAGTATAGCTTAAAATTTCATATGGTTTGCGGTTCTTGTCAATCCATGAATAAAAAGTAATTTGGTCACAAGTTAGCAGAAAGTTGTTTGTTTTCAATTTTAATTTTAATTTTAATTTAGGGCATAACAGAACTGTAAATCAAATTTTCATCTTCTACTTCTTTGGTTTATTATATCACAACCGATTGTCGGTCTCGGCCTCTGATAGAAGTGCACGCCAGACGCAGTTGCTTGTCAAAGTCTTGCTGCACCTGGTCTTTCAATCTCAGGATCGGTCTGCCTCTTCTTCCAGCTTTCCCAAAGTCTGTCGCTTCCGATTGGCCGCTTTGTTGTTTTTTTAACTAACAAAACTTCTTCTTGGTCCGGTGGGTTTATCTTTATATTACGAACAGGTTGTAAAAGAAGCTTCTCCGTTTTTCCACTGTCACCTGCGGATGTGTGACCAAATTTCCATTTTCATCCTTGCTTTGTGAGACTCCGGGCTTAAAACCTTCGCTTAGTTGCTCAACCTTTCGGTAGAATTTTCGAGTCCCACTCATCTCGACTAGCATCTCGACTTTCTCTCGCTTTTTTCTTCGGAAAAGACGCTTCCCCTCTATTTATTTTGAACAATTTTAAATTTTGTATGTTTCTTTTTTTAAGGTTTTTATGTTTTTAAAATATTACCCAAAAAATTGAAAAAAATTAATCAATTAATTTTTTTGGATTTTTATTTATTTTAATTTTCAAAATAGTTTTTACTATTCATAAGACAAGGTATATCTAATAGTTAAATCTTTTTTGAACTAAAACTAGTGGATTCCAATTCTTTTCGTGCCATGCCGCAGAGATGAAAAAGTGCATCGGAAGATGGGGCCAACATGTTGAAGAGGCCTTCATTTTGCCATGCCTTTTTTACCTATTTTATCTCTAACAGTCACAGAGGCAGCTGGACCTTTTTTAATTCCCTTACCTATAAATGAATAATCAAAGTAGATATTTTGAAAATATGGCAAATATACAAAATTATACTTTTTGTTTTATTTTCCTTCAATGTTGGAAAATAGTGAAAAAATAGACAGTAAACAGCAAATTGTTTTTTTTTAAGTAAATATACACTTAATAAATACATTAATCAATAGAAAAAAATAATATGTAGATTCGTTGCCCTGTTGTCGTGAAATGCTACCTGAAAGTGAATCAAATTACCAAAAGTATTTTGTGTTTTTTTAAAACTGAAAATTGACCAATTTAAAAGGGCTATATCTTCTCAAATAAAAATCGCATTTTATTAAGGGTTGCATATTTGAAATCGTCGAACAATTTCCTATACAAGCAATTTTTGTTTTTGCAACCTCATTTGTTCTACGGGCGCCACTGTGCGTCGGACCAAAGACTTCTTCTCCCCCTATTTTTGCGATTAAATCATAAATCACGATCTTAATGGCGTGTTCATAGTATTTGTCTTTAGCCGAGTCATCTGAGTGTGGCTGGTCGCTTGTCAAGCTGATGACAGAGCGCCGTAGCCTTTCGCTGACCACAAAACCGCACCCAAACTCGTGCTTGGTAGCATGGCCGCTGTGGTAGATCTCACGAAGTGCATTGGTTGATGATGTTCTCAACGTGCGCTCCTGTCCAATCCATCTTCATCTCCTGAAGAGCGGTGATGTCAGCTTAATATTTTTCGAGGACATTCACTATCTGTATATTCGCACCGTCGCTATTGAGGGTGCGGAGATTCTATGTGCATATTCTCAATTTGTTTTCAGAAGGGGCCGTATCCGAGGCATAACTGTCGCAGTTTTCATTGAAAGCTTTAGTATTTACTTTCTACATACTTATGCTATTAATTTTCATGTTAAACATTCAATTTGTAATTAAATTTGATAAATTCACTCAAGCACAAAGTTTACTTAATGATCACGAATAAGAAGCTACTCTCTTGCCGGAAGACTCCGAAAATAATCACTCATGCTACCTCATTTGCAGCCTTACGCAAGCTGTTCTCTTTTCCTATCAACTTTAAAAGAAAACACTTTCAAAAGGCATTTATAAGGCTTACCAACAGTTTAAACCCAAAAATTTTGAAGAAATTAATTTTTGCCAAAAAAAAGTAAAAATGTTCTTTAAGCCTTGGTAAAGCCTACGGAAATTGTGTAACGAGAATTTATTAAAAATTTGCTGTTCTGTGTACAAATCAATTTTTAACTCATAATTTAAATTGAGTTCTGGTTGGAATTCCAATTTTAGTTTTTCGCCTACACATTTGATTAAGCCCCAAAATGTATGCTACATTTCTTGCATACCAAAGAAATCATCTTTCTTCGCACAATAACTACATCAAAATTCAAATTGCTCAAAAACTACAAATTTTTGTTGCTGCTGTTGAAATAAATATTAGCCTGTGCAAATATTTTGAGCTTGTAAAAGTTACTTTTACTCACACACACACACACACCAACTTTCTCTCGCCCGAGAGTAAATTATGTTCTGCATAATAAACAAATAAACAAGTTTCGACCATTATGAATTTATGATATTTATATACAAAGAGTATAATATTTGGCAAAAAGTGCAATTCACAAAAGGGCGGCAAACTGCACATCCTAGTCGCACTTCCGGTATATCCTGTGTCGACAAACCAAAACCAGAAGCTAAACGGTGGCCATTACCGCGACGGAAAAAATAAAAAAAGGACAGAAAATTAGGTCAATTGCGTGTACGCTGCGTTGTGTGTGTGTGTGCGACCTGTATCCTGTGTGAGTGTACGCTTCTTTGTGTGACAATGTAATGCGGTAAGGGAATATATGTACATTTATAAAAAAATGGGCAACTACTTCTTTGTGAGCGATAAATTAAAGCGCAACTCTGCGCTGAAAGTTTTCATGCATATAATTTACACAGACACACAGAAAAAACTCGGGACAACTTGGCTAAGAGAACTAACTTTTCACGCTCCTTAAGACTACAAGGGAAATTAAATTGGGCAAATGGCCCCGCTGAATAGTTTTTTTCTCTTTTTTTCTGCCTCGCTCTAATAATGCGAAACTTTATTAATTTGCTGCAGTCTGGCAAGCTGCTGGCGAAATTTACAGCTTGCTAATTTGGTTAATTTGGTTTTCTAGTAATTTTCCATTGCACTGCTATGCAATTTTCACTTTTCCCTTTTTTTTATCTTTTATTTTTTTGTTGGTTTACCCAGCTGTTGCCTCATTCTGCTTGGCAGTCTAGAACGCATTTCATTAATTAAATTGCAATTTTTAGTGGAATTTTTTTTTGTTGCCGCTTTTGGCGCGCTCCTCTGCCGATGCCTGGCATGTTAATTTTATACTTTGCAGAGCAAATGCTTTTTCACACTCTTTACTTGATTTTTTTGATGGTTTGGGCTGGGCTGTGCAATTTTTAGCGTGTGTAATTTTAAAATTAGTTTTGGTTGCATTTTTGTTTATATATTTTTTGTTGGTGGGTTGAAGGGGCCTTTTGATGTGAATTAAAAATGTGACATGGGGCAGCAAAAAAACATATATATTTTACTGGCATAATTGAAATTGTGTGCGAGAGAAAAAGTAAGCTACTTAAGTGGGAGTGAAAAAAAGGTTTAAAAAAATAATTTGAAAAAATTAAATACATAAAAGCTACATAAATTGGTTAGCATTAAATCGTACAGAATTACGCAAGTTTCTTAATACTCTAATTAGTAGGATTTTCAAGGCTAAGAACCGGACATGAACGAACTCTTCACAACTTATTCGAGTTTATTTTTGGTTCCTTGAACCGGAACATCTAGAACCAGATCAACCCTTTTTGGGATGAAGTTCGGCTAAAATATGTCTAAAAACATCTTCTTTAATATCGTTTATTATTTTCTCAATATGCACATATCACTATCTTAAACAAGTAAGAAAGTCGTTCAATCCCGTCTGTAGTATACTCTGTACTTGCCAAAGTTTGAACCCTCTTAACCGGTTTGATAGTGGTCCCAAGTAGAGTTGGGCGTGTGACGTGTTTTTGTTCGTGACACTAAAATGCACGACTCAACACGACGTCAGATTTCGTGTGTGCACTTGCGTGTCAATTTATAATACCCTTAAACACGAACACGGTCCAACTCTACTTAACACGACCAACACTACAAAACACGATAATTCGACACTACTAGATTCGACTTAACAGAACTATAATACTCAATAAATACAGTGTTTCAAGAACGTGTTTAGACAACGGAAAAAATTCAAATTTTCCCACTTAATTCGAAAAAAATATTTTTCCAATTGTTTAATATTTAATTCTGATTCTATATTGTTAAAGTTAAAAAAAATAGTTTAAATTTGACTGTATTAACAGTTTGTGAATTTTAACAAGTATCGAAGCTAAACTCGAATCTTGTTTCAGAAACTCCGTATCCATTCTGGATTAAATGTAAATTTTAAGGTTCACTATTTTTATACACATACATTTATATCTGAAAGTGCGATTCGCCCAAATAAATATGGTATTAATAAATGTATTAAATTTTTTTATATTTAATAAAGTCGTGCGTCGAGTCGTGACGTGTTAATGTCGTGTCTTGTTGAAAATATTCGACACGCGCCCATCTCTAGACCCAAGCCATATTTCAACCTATTCAAAAGTAGCTAGGAACCTAAAATTAGATATGTGAAATTGGAACCATTTTAATAGTGATTCAGAGATTTATTTAAGATAAAAACTTAAAACCTACGTGTATATGGAGTTAGATAGTTTCTTGAAGTCAAATGGCATCCGTAACAGTTTGTGAAAAGCGATTTGAACTTGGTCATAAACTCTCACATAAAGGTAATGAATTTTTTTTAATATCGTGATAGAAAAACGTTATCACAATGTTAAAGAACCCGTGCTCTAGAGTGTTATGAAAATTTCCAGCAGTATGAAAATAAGTAAAGAACTATCTAGAACTTCCCGATTTTTGTAGAACTTTCTAGAAAGCTTTAGATTGTTATCGAAATTTCTAGAAAACTAGTGTAGTACTTTTTAAGAACTATTCAGATTTAAGAAAAACTTTTTAGAAAGCTCTACAATGTTATAGAAATTTCTAGAAATTTGGAGATAAGATAAGAAACTATCTAGAACTTTTCCGATTTTTGTAGAACATTCTGAAAGAACAATTAATTGGGTATGTAGGCTGAACAAAGCCTAGCAAAAAGTCAAGCTATGTTGAAACGGATTTGAAATATGGAAAATATTTTAGAACTTTGTCAAAGAAAAAATTATTAAATTTTTAAGAGCCCGAGCAACGCTGGGCATATAGCTACACACAAAAAAAAGTAATCATCAAAATGACACAATTTAGTCATCAATTTAAAACTATTGAGTATCGAATTATCCTCAATACTCAAAGTATCAAGTTAATAATTCGATAGTATCAAAACAATATTTTCAATGTCAATTTGAAACTTTTTGTATTATTTAATACTATCCTTTAACAATTTGACAATAATAAGTAAAAAATATCGTAAATTTTAATTTTTCTGAAATTTTGTGGCGATTATTTAGCCGGCATACACATATGGGTGTTTTTAACGGTTTAATCGCAAGACCGCAGATTGTTTCAAGTTTGCCATATCTCTCATTAGACCCTTATTGCTGCTGCGCATTTGTTGCTTACTATCAAGTGCCCTATTTATATTATCAATGAGCTGAATAACAACTTGAGAATTATAAGTGTCAGCATTTAGCTGCA
>JAEIFT010001097.1:0-10605 GCA_018904225.1 Lordiphosa mommai | reverse complement strand
TTTTTAATTTTTATAATATGTACCGAAGGTACACAGGTATATTAGGTTTATGCAAATGTATGTAACAGCCAGAAGGAGGCATCTCCGACCTATAAAGTATATATATTCTTGATCAGCATCAACAGCCGAGTCGATATAGCCATGTCCCGTCTGTCCGTCTGTCTGTCTGTCCCGTCTGTCCCGTCTGTCCGTCTGTCCGTATGAACGAAGAGATCTCAGAGATGGTAAGAGATAGAGGTTTGAGGTGTATGGAACATATATTTCTTATACTTGCAGGCAGATCAAGTTTAGTTTTGATTTTTGCCACGCCCCCTGCCTCCCCCGCAAATTTAAAAAATCGAAATAACTCCCACAATTTTCAAGATAGATAGTTCGAACATTCTAGACATATATTCTACTATTTATTTTGAATCGACCCGCCATACATCGTTTTTTCGATCAGATGAACGATATTGAGGCTATACGTAAAGAAATAAAAACCAACGCCAACAACAACACCGTTGCCATTGGTAGAACTTACGAGAACGAGAGAGCGAGAAGGCAATAGCTAACTGGTATTTCCCAATTGGACCTTGCTATTAGAGGAGCGATGTAATTGAGATGGCCTGCGGTCAGAAATCACGCGTGATTCCCGCGTGACTAATATAGTTACGTTTATGTTAATAGGAAGTTATATAAAGATTTCATAATTTTACGCGTTTGTACTAGGGTAATTCTACTCATCATTACTTATCGAGGCCCCCATACATTGTTTTCAACCAGATGAACGATAGTTGAAGAGTTGCCACCCCCAGATTTTGAAAAAACCTCACACTTTAAAGTTATTAGTTTCGTACAAACAGGTACAGAGTATATTACAGTCGGGCTTGACCGACTTTCTTACTTTTTTTTTGTATTTTCCAATATTTTAAATTGAGTATAAAATCAACAAAATTAAAAAAAAAGAGAAGGCTAAATATACCCTTGCAGTTTTTGAAAGCGCTACCATTGAAAAAAAAAGTTTTCTCATTAGAATTAGCTTTTAGACCGATCGTTCCTATGGCAGCTATATGCTATAGTCATCCGATTTCGATAAATTTTTTTCCAGGAATTTTGTGAAGAATATAAGAATAATATATACCACGATTGGTGATGCTACGATGGAAAACAAAAGATTTTTCACAAGAACTATTTTTTTGACCGACCGTTTATATGTGAGACCTATGTTTTCCATCGTGGCATCACCAATCGTGGTATATATTAGTTTCAATTGTGGAAAAGTTTATCGAAATCGGATTTTATAGCATATAACTGGCATATAAACGGTCGGTCCAAAAACTTGTTCTAGTGAGAAAAACTTTTGATTTCATCGTAGCGTCACCAATCTTGGTTAATCATAGTTTTATATGCTTCCACATAATTCTGAAAAATTACTCAAAATCGGATGACTATAGCATATAGCTGCCATAGGAACGTTCGGTCTAAAACTAATTCTAGTAAGAAACACTTTTTTGTTATCAATGGTAGCGCCTTTCAAAACGGCAAGGGTATTTAAAAAATGTTAGCCTTCTATTTTTTTAATTGATTCTTTTTGTGAGTAACGAGCATTTTGGAAATCGAGCAGGGACGACTTTGACTTACCTCCCGTTTTTTTCCATCTTAAGAACAGAAAAAGTTGCGTTTTCAAAGTAAGTTGGTTGCAATTAACATGATGTGTTTTTCTCGCTAATTTAAAAAACCGTATTTTTTTGTTTCGTGGGTTACAGACTAAATCATGCTAATAACTGACAAGAAAAAAGAGTATTTAACTGTGTTTTAGCTATTTGGCTAATTTTAGCTATCATGCTAATAACTGACAAGAAAAAGAGTATTTAACTGTGTTTTAGCTATGTGTTAACATTGGTTAAGCTAAGTTCTCAAATATGACAAACATTCTCGCTGCTAGAATTGTTTCATAAGGCCTATGTCCACTCGACGCGAAACGCCCGCGAAATAAAAAACTCCATACAAAAACAAGTAAGTGTGGCAACCCTCTGGCAACGCGCCAGTTAACGACTAATCATACATTTTTCTCATATCAATTAATGGTCACATTGACTCTAGAACTTTCTTCTAGCTACACAAACCACGCAATCAGCAAATAAAGTTTAAGTTGTTAATGATTGGCTAGTTTTATTTAATAACGCACAGTTCAACACATGGGAGATTGATCATCCACACCTCCCATAACTGG
Organism: Lordiphosa mommai; assembly: GCA_018904225.1. Classification (NCBI taxonomy): domain Eukaryota; kingdom Metazoa; phylum Arthropoda; class Insecta; order Diptera; family Drosophilidae; genus Lordiphosa; species Lordiphosa mommai. Next base: position 8,393 of record JAEIFT010001097.1, on the reverse strand, counting down.
TGACCTTCGACTTTCTTAACATACGCAACCTGGCGCTCCGGTGGACTCACTCACCAATACAAATACAAATACAGTCACCATAACTGGTGACCCTCGACTGTTTCAACATACGCCAGCTAGCGCTCCGGTGGACACACTCACCCAAACACACACACGTATAGTTACCACAATTGGTGATCTTTGACTAGTTCTACATACGCAAACAAGCGCTCCGGTGGACACACTCACCCATACAAACGCAAACATTGTCCCCGTAATTGACAATTTTCGACAAATTTCAACATACGCCAGCTAGCGCTCCGGTGGACACAAACACATACATACAAACTCACTCTAACCTAAAAAAGTGAAAACTTCGTATTAAAAAAATCCAAAATGTCCGACGATGAAGACAACGCCGTCGCACAACCAAACGAGCAAATTGCTAATAATAATATCGAAAATACGAATAATGTAAATTCGGTTTTTGGCAAAATGCCGTTTCCGCAACTTCATTCAATTACAAACATAGAAATGTTTTTCACCAAATTGGAAAACTGGTTTCTGCTACAAGGGCTCGGCGCGCGTAAGGAACAGGAAAAGTACGCAGCAGTTATTGCATATGCTGATCCCAAATACCTAGATCAAGTATATGATCTAGTTCGAAATCCACCTCAAACGAATCCGTACTCCACCCTCAAACAAGCGATTCTTGCTAAATTCGCAGAATCTGAAATGGCACGCCTTGACAAACTTGCCACTGGAATCCAACTCGGCGAGGGACGTCCAAGCCATCTACTCAGCCAGCTTCAACAAACAAACGCCACAAATGACGAATCTGTCGTACGTCGTTACTGGATCAAACGTCTTCCACCTGCAGCACGTGCCGTCATTGTAGGCATGCTGGAAAGCTCACCCAACACAACTCTATCACAACTGGCAACTGCCGCGGTCGCTGTGATGGATTCATAACTATTCTCAGGTGATAATATATATGCCGTATCGCGCAACAGCATTGCTGAGGGATCAAATGAGGAACGCTTCACTCCGAATAGAGAAACGCCTCGACAACAATGACAAAATGCTTCAGCAGATCAACAACAAGCGGTAAGCTACTCAACAACAACAACCAACGCTCCCGCAGTCGCAATCGCTCACAGGCAGCAACAGCCATACAATCGCAGCAACACCCCAATTGCGAACAACACCTCATCCAAACACTGCTGGTACCACACCACGTTCGGGAGTGATGCACAACACTGCAATGCTCCATGCTCTTTCAATCAAACCAGCAACGCCGACCAAAAAAAACTAAAATCCACCGTCGGAGATCCAGAAGGCAACTTCGGCGGACAAACTGCAGATGCCTTACAAACCAACCCCATTTCAAACTTAGGGTAAATGTATTTAGAATATCGACATCCAATCGACTTTTCGTTCCAGATATCAAGTCAGGAAAACAATTTCTTATCGACACGGGCGCTGACGTTTCCGTTATACCTTCTGTTGCAATAAATCGACGTATCACAGCCACCAATGATCATTCACTTTTTGCAGCTAATGGCACTGCAATTAAGACTTATGGTACTACTCGTCTCACCCTTGATCTTGGACTACGCCGTCCCTACAATGGAATTTCATAATAGCTGATACCAAAATCCCAATCATTGGATCCGACTTTTTGCAACACTTCAACTTACTGGTCAACATTAAGGATGCCAAGTTAATCGACGCCGAAACACTTTTGTCACGCCACGGTATCTGCAGTCTGCATTCATCAGATCAAATCAAAACATTCAACACATCCTCTGAATTCGCAAGGCTGCTGGAGAATTCAAAGGCATCCCCAGCTCAACGCTTCCGCACCCAAACCAACCGTAGCTGATGTCACTCACTGCATAGATACAAAAGGTGCACCACCATTCGCAAGACCAAGACGCCTCACTCCTGACAAATTCAAAGCAGCTAAGGTGAATTTGAATTCTTAATCAATATTGGTGTGTGCCGTCCGTCCAAAAGTTCATATGCTTCACCTTTGCACATGGTCCGCAAGCCCACTGGTGAATGGCGGCCATGTGGCGACTACCGTGCTCTCAATTCTCAAACAACTCCAGATCGGTATCCCCTACCACATATTCAAGATTGCACACATATTTTCTATGGCAAACACATATTCTCAAAAATCGATCTCAACCGTGCATATCACCAGATCCCCATCCGTCACGTGATATTCCAAAAAAGCAATAACCACCCTTTGGTTTATTCGAATTTACTCATATGACATTTGGTTTGTGCAACGCTGCACAAACATTCCAACGATACATGCATTCCGCATTACGAGACTTGGATTTTATTTTCGTTTATGTCGATGACATTGCCATCGCATCAGACAACATGGAACAACATAAAATCCATCTTCGTCAAGTTTTGAAAGACTTCGTCAATATCACCTTACTATAAATCCAAGCAAATGTCATTTCGGTCGAAATCAATCGAATTTCTAGGCCATCACGTAGACTGCAATGGCATCAAGCCTATGCCAGAAGATCAAAGCAATCGCTAACTTTCCATTGCCCAAAGTTGCAAAAGAACTTCGACGATTTTTGGCAATGATCAACTTTTACAGGCGATTTTTTGTCGAATGCTATTCAACACCAAACACCTTTAGTTCATCTGATTCCTGGCAACAAAAAGAATGACTCTACTCCGATCTGCTGGACAGATGACACCATCAAGCACTTCAATGAATGCAAACGTTCGCTAGCCGAAGCAACCATGTTAGTTCATCCAGCTCCAATTGCCCACCTATCGCTCAGCACAGACGCAAGTGACATAGCAGTCGGTGCTGTACTACACCAAATCATTGATCAGGAATTTCAGCCAATGGGATTTTTTAGCGTCAAACTCACAGACGCAGAGCGCAAGTATAGCACTTACGATCGAGAGCTATTAGCAATATATCTCAGCATCAAACATTTCCGCCTACATGCTTGAAGGAAGAATATTTGATGTTCGCACAGACTACAAACCATTGGTATATGCTTTCGCCCAGAAACCCGAAAAAGCTTCTCCACGGCAACTTCGACAATTGGACTTCATAGGTCAATTCACAACATCAATATTGCATATAGCCGGCAGCGAAAACACAACAGCTGATACTCTTTCTCGCATCGCAGCCGTTGAAGCTAACATCATCGACTACAATCAAATCGCTACTGCCCAACAAAGTTGTCCTGAGCTAAAGCAATTGCTTCAAGATGACACTACAACGCTGCAACTCAAAGCTATCACCATTCCGAATACGACGAATCCTATCTTATGTGATTTTTCTACTTCAGAGTACGACCATTCATCCCGCAGCCACTCAGAAGACAAATCATCGGCAAACTTCACAATATTTCTCATGTTGGAGCTAACTCGACAATCAAACTTATCAAGGAACGATTCGTATGGCCTTTTATGCACAAGGAGATAACCGACTTCGTCAAGCACTGCATCCCTTGCCAGAGATCAAAAGTCACTCGACACGTTCACTCGCCACTACAACAGTATCAACTGCCAACTCAAAGGTTCGAACACATCAACTTGGACCTGATTGGACCACTGCCTCAATCTGGCCAATTTAGATATTGTTTGACTGTCATCGATCGCTATACCCGCTGGCCAGAAGCTGTTGCAATCGAAGATATCCAGGCAGACACAGTAGCAGCAGCACTAATTAATACATGGATTTCCCGTTTTGGAGTCCCCCACACGCATCACAACGGACCAAGGTGGCAGTTCGAATCCAGGTTATTCACCGAGCTGTCCCGACTCCTTGGCATTGATCATTTGCGCACAACCGCATATCATCCGCAAGCAAATGGAATCATTGAACGCTGGCACAGAACCTTAAAGCAGCCATCATGTGCAAAAATAGAATTGGATGGCCACTCAAACTTCAATGATTCTACTTGGACTACGCTCAGCATACAAACCAGATCTTAAAACCACAGCAGCACAACTGGTTTACGGCACAACACTTCGACTGCCTGGCGAATTTTTACACGCAAACAGTAAATTTCAACCACAAACAGAATTCGCCAAGGATCTAGCAGAGATGATGTCCGAAATTCGACCAACTCAAACCGCTCACCACGACGCCTCCAAACCATTCGTTTTTAAACAATTGGACAATGCAACCCACGTCTTTTTGCGAAACGACACGGTTCGTGGTTCACTTCAGTCGCCCTACGATGGACCCTTTGAAGTAAAATCAAAACAAACAAAATATTACACCATATCTGTAAATGGTCGCGATACGAAAGTATCAATAGACCGCCTAAAACCCTTTTATAGAAGCTCAACCATCATCATCATCCACCAGCGCAACGGATACTCATTCACAACCTTCAAGTCAACTGGACGACGCAGCCAGAACCATCACAGAGACGCCTGCAGTTCAACAATCCTCCAGGCCTCGTCGTCACACAATTAGACTCCCCGTTCGCTTTACAACTTGAAGTCTAGGAGGGAGTACTGTGGCAACCCTCTGGCAACGCGCCAGTTAACGACTAATCATACATTTTTCTCATATCAATTAATGGTCACACTGACTCTAGAACTTTCTTCTAGCTACACAAACCACGCGATCAGCGCGCCATATTTCTTCATCGTCATAAAAAGCTGTGTTACAAATAAAGTTTAAGTTGTTAAATATTGGCTGGTTTTATTTAATAACGCACAGTTCAACACATGGGAGTTGATCATCCACACCTCCCATATAAAGAAAGTCGGTCAAACCCGACTGTAATATACTCTGTACCTGTTTGTATATAATAATAACTTTAAAGTGTGGTCACACAATCTGGGCAGTGCTGCACAGCGTAATTATTTGATTTACTTAAAATTCGAATATCGTTCATCTGATCTGGAAACGGTGTATGGTGGATCGATAAGTAATGACGATTAAAATATATCCTTAAAAGGTTCAAACAATCTGTCTCTAAAATTGTGGAAGATATTCGATTTTGTTCAAATTGTGGGGGTGGCAACTCTACAATCGTTCATCTGATCGAAAAAACAATGTATAGGGGCCCGATAGGTAATGATGAGTAGAATATATGTCTAGCAGGTTCGATCAATCTGACTCCAAAATTGCGGGATATTTGAGGTGTTTTTCAAATTGCGGGGTGGCAACTCTACTATCGTTCATCTCATCGGAAAACAATGTATGGGGCTCGATAAGTAATGACGAGTAGAATATATGTCTAGTTGGTTCGATCAACCTAACTCCGAAATTGCGGGATATTTGAGGTGTTTTTCAAATTGAGAGGGTGGCAACTCTACAATCGTTCATCTGATCGGAAAACGATGTATGGGAGCTCGATAGGTAATGATGAGTAGAATATATGTCTAGAAGGTTCAAACAACCCTAACTTCAAAATTGCGGGAAATTTGGAGGTGTTTTTCAAATTGAGGGGGTGGCAACTCTACTATCGTTCATCTGATCGGAAAAAACAATGTATGGGGGCTCGATAAGTAATGACAGTAGAATATATGTCTAGTTGGTTCGATCAACCTAACTCCAAAATTGCGGGATATTTGAGTGTTTTTCAAATTGAGAGGGTGGCAACTCTACAATCGTTCATCTGATCGGAAAACAATGTATAGGGGCTCGATAGGTAATGATGAGTAGAATATATGTCTAAAAGGTTCAAACAACCTAACTCCAAAATTGCGGGATATTTGAGGTGTTTTTCAAATTGCGGGGGTGGCAACTCTACTATCGTTCATCTGATCGGAAATCAATGTATGGAAGCTCGATAAGTAATGATGAGTAGAATATATGTCTAGAAGGTTCGATCAACCTAACTCAAAATTGCGGGATATTTGAGGTGTTTTTCAAATTGCGGGTGGCAACTCTACTATCGTTCATCTGATCGGAAAACGATGTATGGGAGCTCTAGGTAATGATGAGTAGAATATATGTCTAGAAGGTTCAAACAACCTAACTCCAAAATTGTGGAAGATATAAAACTTTTTTTCAATTTGCGGGAGGCAGGGGGCGTGGCAAAAAAAAACTAAACTTGATCTGCCTGCAAATATAAGAAATATATGTTCCATACACCTCAATCTCTATCTCTTACCATCTCTGAGATCTCAGCGTTCATACGGACAGACGGACATGTCTATATCGACTCGGCTGTTGATGCTGATCAAGAATATATATACTTTATGGGGTCGGAGATGCTTCCTTCTGGCTGTTACATACATTTGCACAAACCCAATATATTTTTTGTGCCTTCGGTACAGAGTATAAAAAACAGATGTGGAATTTTTCGTCGTTGCCATTCCATATGGAGTGTCCACTCCGCGCGAAAAAGACTACGTATTGCCATTACGTTCTATTAGCAATCACGTAGCGATTAACATACTGTTTTCGTTTTTTTCGCGCTGACGTATGTAAAGAACGATGCGAAACGATATTTGTGTGTGGAAATTGACTGAGAAGAAGAAAAATTAGTTGAAATTGAGACCCAAAAAGGTTCAAGTCGAAAGCGACGCCTTTATGGCATTTACTAAGGAGGATAGGCTCAAACTTATCAATTCAAGAGCGAGGTTTGGGATTTGTCCCAAAAAAAACTCACTCTGATTCCAACACGTCACCGCGGGCCTGGTTGTGGCTCAGTGAGGCTTGTCAAAGTGGTATATCTTTGTTAAAAAAAATCATACAATTATCTAAGATAATTTATTTTAAAGCTAAGGAATATTACTCTACGAAAATATCAAGGAATGTATAAACAAACGTATTGATTATTTACAAAACAGGCCTCAAAATTATAAAAATATGCACTTTAGGAAATGGATTGACCCAGTGTCTGTGCTTTCTCTTCCTGCTCCAGAAAGGTGGCGGCCAGCTTAGCCATATTTTGTTTCAACAATTAAAGTTCCCTTCAATGATAACATTATTTAAAAACAAATTACACAAATTATGTACTAACCGATGGGTACACGGTTCACTTAGTTTTAAAATCGCAAATTTTATATTTCTTTTGTTTGCAAACGGCTTATTTAATTTTTGGGTGCAAAAATACAGCGTATTAACAGCACAATGTTATTTCCTATCGTTTATCGACTAACAAAATCGGTTATCAAGCTAATAACAGCAGTTTAGCAGAGTCTGCTAAGAATCTGCGAAATAACAACTTTTTCGCGAGGAAATTTCCGCGTCGAGTGGACACAGGGCTATAATTCGAAGAGCGGCCTCTTAGAATGTAGGGTGACCAAACCACAGCGAAAAGGCTGTAAGCAGTCACTGAATCTGAAATGGTTACTCTGGTTAAGTCAGTTGTGGTTTGTTTAAAAATAAGCGGGCAAAAAAGTTTGTAAATAAATGTTTATAAAATTGATAATGGAAGGCTCTATGTAAAATGCAGGGGTCATAGACATTGCTATGGTTGATTTTTATACACTTGAAAAGGGTATATTCATTTTGCCCAGAAGTTTGTAACGCATAGAAATATTCATTTCCGACCCATTAACTATATATATTCTTGATCAGGACGACGAGCCGAGTTCATTTCCGCTTGTCCGTCCGTCCGTCTGTCCGTCTGTCTGTCCGTCCCGTCTGTCCGTCTTCCGTCTGTCTGTCTGTTTCTACGCGAAACTAGTCTCTCAGTTTTAAAGCTATCTAGCTGAAATTTTGCACAGAGTCTTCTTTTACTGCACGCAACTAATATGTCGGAACCGGCCGGATCGGATGACTATATCATATAGCTGTCATAGGAACGATCGGTCTAAGAACTAGTTCTAGTTTGAAAACTTTTTTTTGTTTTTCCATCGTAGCGTCACTCATTTTGATATATGTTAGTTTTATATGCTTTCACATAATTCTGGAAAAATGTATCAAAATCGGATCACTATAGCATATAGCTGCCATAGGAACGATCGGTCGAAAAATAAGTCTTTGTAAGAAAAACTGTTTTGATTTCCATCGTAGCGTCTCCAATCGTAGTATATATTTGTTTTATATGTTTCCACACAATTCTGATCAAATTTAACAAAATCGGATGACTATAGCATATAGCTGCCATATAAACGGTCGGTCAAAAAACTACTTCTAGTGAGAAAAACATTTTTGTTTTTTTATCGTAGGGTCCCCAATCTTGGTATATATTAGTTTTATACGCTTTCATAATTTTGGAAAAAATGATCAAAATCGAATGACTATAGCATATAGCTGCCATAGGACCGATCGGTCGGAAAATGTGATTTACTAAGAAAAGTTTTTTTTATGGTATCAAATTTTTATTAGCAATGATTTAAAAATTTTAAATATCTGATGTCTATATCCTATATATATTTTTGCTGTTAAATCAGTTGAGTAAAGTTTTTCACGTTTATTAATACTTCGGCACAGTCGAAGTTAGCTT
>JAEIFT010001096.1:0-10615 GCA_018904225.1 Lordiphosa mommai | reverse complement strand
GAAAATTTCGCTGCCAACGTTGTCCAAAAAACGAGAAGGCAAAGCTAACTTCGACTGCGCCGAAGTTTTAATACACAGGAAACTTTAAATTTACCTGGAAAAATATATATAGGATATAGATATCAGATATTTAAAATTATTAAATCATTGATAATAAAAATCAGGGCTGCAAACCCCTCCAATTTCCGACTGGGGTTCGGTTCGGGGTTCGAACCCTTACCCCACGCTTAGGGGTTCGGTTCCACAACCGGTTCCCTTTAAATTGAGAACCGGGGTTCCGGTTCGGGTTTGGGTTCCGGAATGCATTTATATATTTATGTACATAATAAATAATTAAATAGAGTTTGAAGAAGAGATGCCTTATAAACTGCTGCAGTTTTTGGCAGTCAATCACATAAATGATCTGCCTAAATTGACTAGACAATCAGACATTGTATGTATGTTTAGAAGAGTTCAGCGATACTGCCAACTTGCACTCTCAGCGGAAGTCGTTTCTCTTTCACAGTAGTGGGATTCCTGAAACTGATGTGCTTTTGTGGCCATGAAACCAGCAAAAAACTCGGCCATTTTTGGCTTATAAATAAGAGATGACCTTTATAGGCGTATCCGTGACTTAGTAACTGTGATTGGCCATATCGGCGTAACTGTGATTAAGTCACAGTGACTTGTAGTCACCAAATCACACTGTTGCTTTTTATATGCAGTCACTGTGATTTGATGATTGCCAGTGACCAGTGACTTAATCACAGCTACGCCGGAATGTCTCATCCCTAACTTATAGTGTGACCGAACACGTTTATACATTTCCGCGAATTCCAGTCATAGCTATTTTTTCCAGGAATGGGACCACCAGAGCACGACTTTGACTGGCATATTGTGAGAGTGAAATGCTAAAAGTATTTAAATTGTGACTTGTGTAAAAAAATTAAGACATTTAAATGACGTACAACTTTTCCTTGTATTCACCGTGCCGTTGCATCTCCGTACGAACAAAATAATACCCAGAAATACGGTTTCGGATGCAAATTGCTTGAGGTTGTAGTATTTTGTCGAAGTCTTTTTGTTGCGGACGGGAAGAGTGTCGCCGTCCATGCATGGGCATAAGAATGGATACATTTTTGTTCATCATTATAAAATATTTTTATCATCAAAGTGCAAAATAAATTCTGTGCTTGGAATTTTTTTTAGAACCGAACCCCATCAATTAGAAATCTGGGTTAGGTTCGGGTTCGGGTTCACGTGATTATTTTCAATGGGGTTCGGTTCGCGGTTCGGTTCAGGCATCACCAGAACCTGAACCGAACCGGTTCTGAAGGGTTCGGTTCCGGACCGGTTTGCAGCCCTGATAAAAATGTAATACCATAAAAAAAACTTTTCTTAGTAAAACACATTTTTCGACCGATCGGTCCTATGGCAGCTATATGCTATAGTCATCCGATTTTGATAATTTTTTTCAAAACTATGTGAAAGCATCTCAAACTAATATATACCAAGATTGGGGACGCTAGGATAAAAAACAAAAAAGTTTTTCTCACTGGAAGTACTTTTTTGACCGACCGTTTATATGGCAGCTATATGCTATAGTCATCCGATTTTGATAAAATTTTTTCAGAATTGTGTGGAAACATATAAAACAAATATTTACTACGATTGGAGACGCTACGATGGAAATCAAAAAAGTTTTTCCCACAAAAACTTATTTTTCGACCGATCGTTCCTATGGCAGCTATATGCTATAGTGATCCGATTTTGATACATTTTTCCAGAATTATGTGGAAGCATATAAAACTAACATGTACCAAGATAAGTGACGCTACGATGGAAACAAAAAAGTTTTTCTAACTAAAACTAGGTCTTAGATCGATCGTTCCTATGGCAGCTATATGCTATAGTCATCCGATTTTGATAAATTTTTTCAGAGTTGTGTGGAAACATATAAAACTAATATATACCAGGATTGGTGACGCTACGATAGAAAATAAAAAAGTTTTTCTCACTAAGACTTATTTTCCGACCGATCGTTCCTATGGCAGCTATATGATATAGTCATCCGATCCAGCCGGTTCCGACATATTAGTTGCGTGCAGTAAAAAGAAGACTCTGTGCAAAATTTCAGCTCGATAGCTTTAAAACTGAGGGACTAGTTCGCGTAGAAACAGACAGACAGACGGACAGACGGACAGACAGACGGACAGACGGACAGACGGACAGACGGACGGACGGACAAGCGGAAATGAACTCGGCTCGTCGTCCTGATCAAGAATATATATAGTTTATGGGGTCGGAAATGAATATTTCTATGCGTTACAAACTTCTGGGCAAAATTAATATACACTTTTCAAGTGTATAAAAAAAACATCAACAGAGCAGGAATCAAAAAAAAAAACCACCCATTGCACCCAAAGTGGCCATAGACAACGACCGTAGACCAACGTCTACACACATTTTAGTTTAATTCCAATTTTCGTGGGACGAACGAGTTGTTGAACGAGCTAAAAATCGCACCAGGGCATGAAATCTCGTACATATATACATACAAACATATGATGTTATAATATTTAGATACATATGTTGGTAGGTGTGTGTGTGTGTGAGTGCTCCATAGACGATATATTTGATCAAATTAATGTTGTTTGCATTCTTTTTGTGCCACAATTTGGCTAAAAGCAACAACAAAGGCGAGGGCGGAGTCAGGGGATATGGAAATAAGACGCTAAATGGTGAGATAACATGCCAAAGTGTTTTCATGGCGGGGGGGAAGGAATGAATAAACTAAGTATATGTCGTCTATACATATTCATATTGGGTATGCTTAGAATCACTTCAAAGATACCGCAATCTATATGCAAAATTGGTTTAGTTTTTTTTTTTTTACTCAAACTTAGATAAATTTGTTTACTTTACTATTATTTATTTTCTGTAACTTGATCATAAAAATGCATTCCTTAAGTCGAGCTTTTCAAGGAACGTCAAGATTGTATAAAATAAACGAGTTTCATTGTTTTTGCGGTGTTAAGTAATTGCCAGTCGATTACAGAGACAAAAGCTAGGGTCTGTAGGAACTGTCATCTTAAAGTTTCAAATTTTATTATTAGTTAACAGCTACACAAAGCAAATTCCGAGTTAAAACTTGCAATATCATTATCGAAGAAGGAACGTAATGCAGGTGATCAATACTCTAAACGAGAAGGCAAAGCTAACTTCGACTGTGCCGAAGTTTTAATACACTTGAAAAAGTTTACTCCAACTGATTTAACCGGTAAAATATATATAGGATATAGATATCAAATATTTAAAATTTTTAAATCATTGATAATAAAAATTTGATACCATAAAAAAAACTTTTCTTAGTAAAACACATTTTCCGACCGATCGGTCCAATTGCAGCTATATGCTATAGTCATCCGATTTTGATACATTTTTTCGAAATTATGTGAAAGAATAAAAAACTAATATATACCAAGATTGGAGACGCAATGATGGAAAACAAAAAGTTTTTCTCACTAGAACTAGTTTTTGAACCGACCGTTTATATGGCAGCTATATGCAATAATCATCCAATTCTGATAAATTTTTCCAGAATTGTGTGGAAGTATATAAAACTCATATAGACCACGATTGGTGATGCTACGATAGAAAACAAAAAAGTTTTTCTCACTAGAACTAGTTTTTGACTATAGCTATATGCTATAGTCATCCGATTTTGATAAATTTTTCAGAATTTTGTGGAATAATATAAAATTAATATATACTACGATTGGTGACGCTACGATGGAAAACAAAAAGTTTTTCTCATTAGATCTAGTTTTGGACTGATTGTTCCTATGGCAGCTATATGGATATAGTCATCCGATCCGGCCTATTCCGACAAATGTGCAGCGTATTTGTATTTAAAGACTTTTGCAAAGTTTGGTCAAGATAGCTTCAAAACTGAGGGAGGGAGATAAAGAGCATAGAAACACAGACGGACAGATGGACTGACGGACAGACGGACAAACGGAGGTGGCATGACGCAACCCCCAAGGGGGTGGCATGACATAACCCCCAGGACTTATCGCCCAAAATTAATTTGGGCGTAATGTCAAAGAAAAACGGACATTACGCCCAATTTGGGGTTATGTCCGGAATGAAAACTGACTTAACGCCCAAATACTTTGGGCGATAAGTCCTTGGGGGTTATGTCATGCCACCCCTAGACTTATCGCCCAAATTAATTTTGGGCGAAAGTCCGTTTCAAAAAAAACAGCCACAGCGCCCAAAAGTTTTTGGGCGTTGTGACCGACATTCAAAATGAATTACAGTGGTTCGCAGCTTAAGAGGGTCTTCTACATTACATCAGGTTTTTAGCTGATTTTTTGTTTTAATTCTGGAGAGAAAACAAAATTCTATTTTTAATTCGGTTTTTTGTCATTCGTTATTAAATATTTTTATGAAAAAAAACAAAACAAATGTTTTGAATTCGAGGGCGGTTAAAAAAAGTTCTCGGTCTGCCAAACAAGGTCTCACAAAAAGATGTAGTGGTGGTAGCCATGATTCTGGGAAAGGTTATCTCAAATTAGAACGGAGACGATATTATGATCACAATTGATGTAGTTTTGGCCCGTACCTCATTATAAACAATTTGATTGAGGGATCGTTTTATTAAAAATCGAGAAGTCAAAGCTAACTTCGACTGTGCCGAAGTTTTAATACACTTGAAAAGTTTACACCAACTGATTTAACCGGTAAAATATATATAGGATATAGATATCAAATATTTAAAATTTTTAAATCATTGATAATAAAAATTTGATACATAAAAAAATTTTTCTTAGTAAACCACATTTTCCAACCGATCGGTCCAATGGCAGCTATATGCTATAGTCATCCGATTTTGATCAATTTATTCGAAATTATGTGAAAGAATATAAAACTAATATATACCAAGATTGGAGACGCTACGATAGAAAACAAAAAAGATTTTTCTCACTAGAAATAGTTTTTTGACAGACCGTTTATATGGCAGCAATATGCTATAGTCATCCGATTTTGATACATTTTTTCAGAATTGTGTGGAAACATATAAAACTAATATATACTACGATTGGTGACGCTACGATGGAAATCAAAAATTTTTCCTCACAAAGACTTATTTTTCGACCGATCGTTCCTATGACAGATATATGATATAGTCATCCGATCCGGCCGGTTCCGACATATTAGTTGCGTGCAGTAAAAGAAGACTCAGCTCGATAGCTTTAAAACTGAGGGACAAGTTTGCGTAGAAACAGACAGACGGACGGACGGACAAGTGGAAATGAACTCCAGCTCGTCGTCCTGATCAAGAATATATATAGTTTTAGGGGTCGGAAATGAATATTTCTATGCGTTACAAACTTCTGGGCAAAATTAATATACACTTTTCAAGTGTATAAAAATAGTAAAAAATTGTGTTCTGAATGATTAAGATACCGGCCAGAATTTCATCAATTCTGTGCCGTTGCATTATGGCTGATCAATATTGGTTCTATAGAACTTGCGCAATCATGGTGTACCAGGTAATGTAGCCAGAAACTCAGAGTCAATTCAATAAGTAGCAGTTAGTGAGCATCAGATGTCAAAGGTGGGACGTGCCGTATATACTGTGTACAAAGAGGGCCAAGAACACTGTCCTTACCCTTCTATCCTATAACCCTGCACATACAAAAACGACCGCTAGATCAATGGTCTAAGTAAGATAACTGCTAAGCCACTAAACCGAACGAACTAAATGTTTACTGTTGATTTAGGAAGATCTGACTGCGTATAAACTATTCAAAACGAGGCGTAAGTTGTCCACAGTCGGCCCTGCTCGATATACCCGTTACTCAGGGTAAGGTTTATTTAAGAATATTTTATTGGATCACAACATGCCCAAATTGTGTGGGGAGATATGAGGATTTTCCAAATTCGGGGTGGCAACTCTACTAAAGCTCATCTGATCGGGAAATGAACAATCTATTTTCAAATTGGGGAGATATGAGGTTTTTTTTTCATTTGAGGGGCGGGAGGGGCGTGGCAAAATTTGAAACAAACTTGATCTGCGCAGAAGATACAAGTCTACACTGAAAAATGGTATGCTGTATAGTCTCTGAGATCTAGGTACATACAGACGGTTGGAGAGAGGGACGATGAGGGACGGACGGACGGACGGGGAAACAATGCAATCGACTCGGCTATTGATGCTGATCAAGAATATATATACTTTATGGGGTCGGAAAATTTTGCGTTTACATTTGTATTTCGTTTTAAATTTTTACTCTACGAGTAACGGTGTAAAAATGCTGAATTTAGCATAATCGCATTTTAAAGAATCGATGTATTCATCAAAATTCAGAATGCGTTTACTTTGATTTCGTTTGGGTGAAGTTCGAATAGTTGTCAATTAGTCAAAAACAAATCTTAAGCAATAATATTAAAATCAATGGTAGATTATCTTCGGTTAAGCGCTGTTAAAATTTAATGTTAGTGGTACGGAATTGTAAGTTTCAGCATTTTAGTTCTTACTTCAAAAATTAGAGAATTTTGTTTCATCGATTTGATCCATACAATACTTTCTAACCAAATTTCAAACTAGAAAAAAAACGTTTGGCAATAAACCCACCCCCGCCCCACATTTTCCGGCCTTGAGAAATCATACAATTTTTTTCCACATTTTAGGCCCCTTGAGCGTACAAAACCTGAACCCACCCCAGCACTTCTATTCCGATAATACAATAAACACGCGTTTCCATTTATTCCGACCATAAAGCTTACAAATCGAATTTTACTTAGATCGGCTCACAAATAGCCATTGTCACTGAACCCAAACACGCCCACCATTATCCTTGCCTGTGGGCGGAAATTCCACCACCGAGAATTCAAATGTCTAATTATTTTCTATAATGTGTTCACAAACCGATTTCGAAGCCAATCGGATTCATAACAACAAATCGAGAATTGTCCGATAAACAGAACATGAGATATACATTTTTTGCAAAACCGTGATATACTCAGAGATCGGCATCTCGAGGTCCATTTTGGTTTCTTTTTTATTAAAATCAAAAATAAAAAGTTGAAAGTCTGTCTGAAATTTTGTTGCTGCTCACTTTGTGTCCGATTCATATGTTGTGCCTTTAACTACACTGTGACAGTAAAAAAAAATCTGTCTTATTTGTCGTCTTGCACAAAGTTAAAGATAACACTTAAAATAAATACATAATTTTTTTATTTATTAAAAAACAATTTTTTTAAACTTTTAATTCATATTTTTATACACTTGAAAAGTGTATATTAATTTTGCCCAGAAGTTTGTAACGCATAGAAATATTCATTTCCGACCACATAAACTATATATATTCTTGATCAGGACGACGAGCTGAGTTCAATTCCGTCTGTCCGTCCGTCCGTCTGTCCGTCCGTCCGTCTGTCTGTTTCTAGTATAAAAACCACGATGCTTCCACATAATTCTGGAAAAATGTATCAAAATCGGAATACTATAAAATAAAGCTGCCATAGAAAAGGTAGGTCGAAAAACTATTTCTAGTGAGAAAAACTTTTTTGTTTTCCATCGTAGCATCACTGATCTTGGTAAATGTAAGTTTTATATGCTTTCACATAATACAGGAAAATTTATAAAAATCGGATGACTATATTATATAGCTTCCATAGAAACGGTCGGTCAAAAAACTACTTCTGCTGAGAAAAACTTTTTTGATTTCTATCGTAGCGTCTCCAATCTTGGTATATATTAGTTTCATATGCTTTCACATAGTTTTGAAAAAATTTATAAAAATCGGAAGACTATAGCATATAGCTGCCATAGGACCCATCGGTCGGAAAATGGGTTTTTCTAAAAAAAAGTTTTTTGGTATCAAATTTTTATTATCAATGATTAAAAATTTGTAAATATCTGATATCTATATCCTATATATTGTTTACTGGTTAAATCAGTTGGAGTAAAGTTTTCAAGTGTATTAAAACTTCGGCACAGTCGAAGTTGTTTTTACTTTCTCGTTTTATTACATTTTTATACCTTTAGGGGGTGATATTGGGTGGTAAGGGTGGGAGTGCATGGGTTTACCCACGCACATTTAATCAACATTTTTAAACCGTCTCCAAATTACATGTCGATATATCTACTGAAAGTATTTTTGGCCGCTTGTGCAAGTGTTGGCCTAATTTGAAATTTATTTATTTTTTCCAAAATTTGGGCATAGTGACCGAAATTTTTTGGGCATAATGTCCGTTTTTTCGGACATTACGCCCAAATGAATTTGGGCTTTGTTTTTTTCGGTCATATCGCCCAAAAAATTATTCGGGGGTTATGTCCGAAAGGAAAGACGTTATCGCCCAAATTAATTTTGGGCGATAAGTCCTTGGGGGGTATGTCAACCCACCAAAAACGGAAATGAACTCAGCTCGTCATGCTGATAAATAATATCTTTATGGGGTCGGATATGTCTTTATGCGTTACAAACTTCGTGCCAACTTTATATTCCTCTGCAGGATATACATAATAACTTTTAATGAACTTTAATTTTTTCGGTCATGTTAGACTTTTCTGCGGAAATGCCCATATGTTAAATTTTTAAATGTTGTACATTGATGTCAGTTAAAAATGGTTTTAATTTTACCGAAAAAAACCGTATACTTTTTTCAATTCAATATTAAAAATAGAAGGCTAACATCGGCAAGGCAGATGTTTTAAATACCTTGCAGTTTTGAAAGTCGCCATTGATAACAAAAAGTTTTTCTCACTACAACTAGTTTTTTGACCGACCGTTTATATGGCAGCTATATGCTATAGTCATCCGCTTTTGATAAATTTTTCCAGAATTGTGTGAAGGCGTATAAAACTAATATATACCAAGAATGGTGACGCTTCGATGGAAAACAAAAAAGTTTTCTCACTAGAACGAGTTTTTGACAGACCGTTTATATGGCAGCTATATGCTATAGTCATCCGATTTTGATAAATTTTTACAGAATTGTGTGAAGGGGTATAAAACTAATATATACCAAGATTGGTGACGCTTCGATGGAAAACAAAAAAGTTTTTCTCACTAGAACTAGTTTTTTTGACTGACCGTTTATATGGTAGCTATATGCTATAGTCATCCGATTTTAATAAATTTTTTTGGAATTGTGTAAAAAGCATATAAACTAATATAAACCAAGATTGGTGACGCTACGATAGAAAACAAAAAGTTTTTCTCACTAGAACTAGTTTTTTTACTGACCGTTTATATGGCAGCTATATGCTATAGTCATCCGATTTTGATAAATTTTTCCAGAATTGTGTGAAGGGGTATAAAACTAATATATACCAAGTTTGGTGACGATTCAATAGAAAACAAAAAAGTTTTTCTCACTAGAACTAGTTTATGGACCGATCGTTCCTATAGCAGCTATATGATATAGTCATCCGATCCGGCCGATTCCGACAAATGTGCAGCCTATGTGTATTTAAAGACTTTTTGCAAAGTTTGGTCAAGATAGCTTCAAAACTGAGGGAGGAGATAGCATAGAAACAGACGGACGGACAGACGGACATGGCTATAAACTCAGCTCGTCATGCTGATCAAGAATATATATAGTTTATGGGGTCGGAGATGCTTCCTTCTATGCGTTACAAACATCGTGACAATTTTAATATACCCTCTGCAAGGGTATAAAAACTTCGAAAGGGACATGTCGCACGGGACATTTATTTCCATCAATTATCATAATTACGTTATTTCAGTTGCTCTTTTGACGAAGTTATATATAAACAAGCGTACTAAAAATGTTTTTACATCAACAGAAATTTTCGATGTATTTATTTTCACATAATATCTAAAAACAAAAACTTTTCCAAAAATATTGGATTGTCTTTCAACGCACTGATAACTAATGTTGTTTTTGAATGTCGCACGGGGCATCAAAATAAGCGATAATGTATATTAAAAAGTTCTGTTTTTTTTGTGCATTCACCTAGTCAGTCGAAATATTAAAATGAGAAAAAGGTGCGCTTGAGCTACTTTGCTTTTAATCTTCTCAAAGTGGTTTGATTTATATTAGTTAAATTTGATTGTGCTCCTACGAAAATATCATAAAACAAAGTGTTTTGAAAAACTTTTACCTTTTGGTGGAAATGCTCATATATCTAATAATTTGTCATCACTATTGATTGTCGATTTTTTTAGCTTTCCACGCAGGGTTAGCAATGCACGGGGACGCACGAAATTCGACGTCAATTGTATTGAAAAAGTCGTGAGTTTCGTGGAATTCATCTCGGGTTTTGTTGATTCGACACGCACCGAATTCTTAGACGGATTTTTTTGCCTAAGGACGGAATTTTTAAAGATCTTAAAAACGAAGTGAACTAATTATTATCAAGATTAGCGGTGAGCATGGAAATTAAGGTTGGGAACAGTCCAAGAACAACAGCAAAAACAACCTTATAAGCGAGAACCGGTTCGAGCAGCCTTTTGTCTGCCCAACACTCGATTCCATACTGGTGATTTTTAATGGATTTAAGGTACCGATCGAGCTATCTGATTACGCTATGCAACAAGCCAAAATGTTTCCAGCCTGAAACCGATTTTACTGCCGATAAACGGAGGTCGCCTCTTTT
>JAEIFT010001095.1:0-10679 GCA_018904225.1 Lordiphosa mommai | reverse complement strand
AGAAGGCTAACATCGGCTACGCCTATGTTTTAAATACCCTTGCAGATTTTGAAAGGCGCTACCATAGATAACAAAAGTTTTTCTCATAAGCACTAGTTTTTAGACCGATCGTTCCTTTTGGCAGCTATATGCTATAGTCATCCGATTTCGATACATTTTTCCAGAATTGTGTGGAAGCATATAAACTAATATATACCACGATTGGTGACGCTACGATGGAAAAAAACGGCAGCAAAAAGTTTTTTTAAATTTTCAAAAAAAATCACAAGAATTGGTTTTTTGGACCGACCGTTTATATGGCAGCTATATGCTATAGTCATCCGATTTTGATAAAATTTTTCAGAATTGTGTGAAAATATATAAAACTAACATATACTACGATTGGTGACGCTACGATGGAAAACAAAAAAGTTTTTCTCACAAGAATTGGTTTTTGGACCGATCGTTCCTATGGCAGCTATATGATATAGTCATCCGATCCGGCCGATTCCGACAAATGTGCAGCTTATTGTATTTAGAGAGCTTTTTGCAAAGTTTGGTCAAGATAGCTTAAAACTGAGGGAGGAGATAGCATAGAAATAGACGGACAGACGGACGGACGGACAGACGGACAGACGGAAATGAACTCAGCTCGTCATGCTGATCAAGAATATATATACTTTATGTGGTCGGAAATGCTTCCTTCTATGCGTTACAAACATCGTGACAATTTTAATATACCCTCTGCAAGGGTATAAAAATATATATAATACGCGAATGAATTTATTCATAATTTTCAATATAAACGAGATCAGAAGTTAAAGTGGGAAAGGATTATTTACAAAATATTTTATTAATTCACAAAATGTTAAAATTAACATAAAATTGATTTCCTTTAATTTCCAAAAATTGTTGCGGATAGCCGCTCGCTTGTCCCTTGATTATGGTGCCGCCGCTGAGCTAAATCGCACATATTGCACTAACCTTGAATTAGCTTGATCTATTATTGATCTTACAATCAATCAGCTTGATTACGAGCATTTCTTGTGTGTTGTACCAAAGCGACGAGCACAAACAAACCTGGTAAATGTTTTAGAGTGATCGCTAATTAGGTGATCGTTATAGATATCCATTATGCACACATAAAATTCTTTCATATCCCCATTTTCGGTCGTAAAATTCTTTTTAAATCCCTCAGAAAAAAACACAAAGAACGCTCTTAATTAATAATCTATTTAAAATCTGCCGTAGCTCCGCCAAAAATAGTGATCTCTTAGGTTTTGAATAGTTAGGAATTAGTACTTTAGGACTACGTTCCCATATGGCCCTACATACAGCCATAATACGTTTGAGACTTAAAAATGGCAGGTTAGGTTAGGTTGGGTTGCAATAGTCGACGTGGATAAGTCCCAGTTCTTTACTAAGAGCTTTTTTTTCATATTTATATTTTTTCAAATCTAGGTGATTATTAGGAAAATAAATGTTGCCTACTTTTAGGCCCGCTTAAAATCATATGCGGGTCGTTGTAGAGCATAGATATTTTAAAAGCCTGATACCGAGCCATGCGGCTTGTCTTCCTTCTGGGCATATACTCTGTTCCTAGACGGAGTAGCGCCACAGATTTATTTATAGTCAAAGACGGCCAAGTAAGCCTACACACAAAAAAGTAATCATTAAAATGATACTATTTTGTTATCAATTTGAAACTATTGAGTAACCAATTTTCCCTAATACTCAAAATATCAAGCTTATATTTCAAAAGTATCAAAATTATATTTTCGAGCATATCAAATTTGTATCAGGATAACATATTTTTGTATTAATTTTTAAGTTTCAATTTGATACTAGCTCTTATAAGGTGTGCGTTATGAAATACACACGATTTTCGCAGGGCACGTACAAAGTTTTAGGAAAGACAACCACAAGACGAACTGTAGAATAAGTAATGATACTATTCCAGCATTCATTGCACCAAAGATGAGTTTTCTCGATAACGCACAGTAGCAATCATGTCTTTGAATGCATTGGAGTGACGAAATTTTAATTTGCACATATTGCCCCAACAACCCAAAGCATCCGAAAAATGTAATATTTAATTATTTTTCGGGTTTGGGATTAAAGAAAACTTTAATTCCTTGGTCATAAAATTAAAAGGGAGCTTGCGAATATCGATATGGTCTATTATAGGGCTATAAGTTTATGCTTTCGATCAGGCATTCTTGACATGCTCTCGAAATATTTGCGTTTTATTTGGGCTATTTTCAAAATAAAAAATAAATCAACAAATGTAAGTTAAAGTCTAGCCTGCCCGAATTCTATATACCCGTTATTCAGAGAAAGTATTTTTTAAAAACCTTTGGACTAAATAAAATGTTATTAATTATATAAAATATTATTGTTAACCTAAAATGTTAAGATGGCTGTCTGTGCGCTCAGTAATCCCAAATACTGTGCTATATTTTATATCGCAGACAAATATTCACCGATCTTAAAATTTCACAGTTTGCATATTGGTCATTCCATGTGAACTCAGCCACCCAAATTTTTGTTTGTTTAAAAAAGAAATCACTATCCGCGGCTCGAAGATATACACATCGAGAATATAATCCTCTTTTTGGACATCCCCACCACTAACAGTTCGCGAGATAAACGACAATGAAGGAAAACTTTAAAATTTTATAGCATCGTAACGGTGCTTTCGATTAAGCGACCCAAATTGTGATTCTACTATTTTCATGTCTTCTATCCGAGAAAAAATAAAAGGTTCAAAAAAAGTCTGTTCTTAAGTAGGATTTTAGCGAAATTTAATGTATTTTTTTTACTTTTTTTTAAGGACGGCCAATCGATATTTTTATGAAATAATTTTTTTCTGGTAAAGGATATCTGTACATATTCTAAAAAAAAAAAACTTCATGATGCGAGAAAAATATTTTTTTTATATACAATTTTTGTATATCTTTTTTGGACTCAAAATTTTAGTATGTCAAATCGAGGAAGTTATTTTAAAGAAATCTTTTTAATATCTGTCTTGGTTGACAATATTTAAGACATTATTTCAACAATTTATTTTTACTTAAAAAAAATGTTATTTTAGAAAAATATTTCTCCTCACGCATTAATTGATTGTCCCATCGTGAGATTTTTTGTAAAATATGTATGAGCATATCCTTAACAAGAAAAAAAAAATATTTCATAAAAATAAGACAAAAACCCATTAAAGATTGCTAAAACCTTACTTAAGAACTCATTTTTTTGAACCTCTTATTTTTCTCGGATAGAAGACGTGATAATAGTAACTTCACAATTTGGTTCGCTTAAATCGGATGCACCGTTGTGAAGCAATATTTTTTTAAAGTTTTATTTTCCTTGCCATTGATCTCGCTATCTGTTAGAGGTGGGATCTTAAAAAATAGGATTATACCATGAGTTTTTGTTAAAACAGAAAAAAAAAAATTGGGTGGCTGAGTTCACATGGAATGACCCAAATAAAATAAAATATTTTTTTTTTTTTAAATCTTCAAAAACACTTATTTTACATTATTACGAGTTTTAAATGCGTATCCTTTAAAGATTTTTTGGGTATATTTTGCTCACCATTATAAAGTTTTTTAAAAGTGAATGACCTGAAAAAATATTATTATTGACGATCCCTGTGAACTAGTCATCAAATTCTTGAAATCTTACTCCCTCACCTCATTAAATCACACCAATTTCAATGCCACAACCCCATCATTGGCCCATCAACAACTCTATAGTTACCTCAGGTGTGGCCAAACAGTTTCACACCAAAATAAAAACCCCGCTCAATGGGGTTACCAGGGCTACCAACTGCATTTTACCTAGGTAACTTCAGCTTATTCCATAAAACAAAATCTCATCAAATTCTGCCCTTAGCAACCTAGACAAAATCTGATTTTTCTTTACCTCAAAGCGCTGCATTTCAAGTAGAGCTCTTCTTTGTACACACACAGTTTTGTTATATTCATATTTATTTATACACTTTATTTTCTACGCGTCTTTTTGTACAACGAGATGCCCTGTTTCTCTGCCTCGAATGTGCGCTTCATTAGCGCCGAGTCGTGCAATTGAAGCAAAAATGTCAGGAATTTAGTGCACGGGCCCAGACAGAGCGGCCTATCGTTCGGCTCCAAATGGTTTTCGTCCCTCCAAGATGACTTATGTCCCTTGCTGGCGACGCGGCGACGATGATTATGTGGCCTATGATCAGGAAGCAATTGAAGCGCAATGAAAGGGAAAGAAAAAAACGCAATCAGGAGCTAAACATATCGTGCTACGACCCAAAGATGTGAGGCGACTAAAAGATCAGGGTAAGGTGATAACCATACAGGAGAAGCTGCAGGTCATAGAACAAAACGAGGAGGAGCATCGCAGGCAATTGAAGCTGGTGGAGGACACACGCAAACGCTTCAGGGAAATAGACGAGGCTCGTCAGGCTGCCTTCGTGTGGGCAGTGGATTCGATGGTAAATGAGATTTTGGATGAAAACTTTCGGTGCTAACTCGTGCCTTTATGGCCAACAAGAGCAGGAAGAGGAGGTCAAGCAAATAAATCGCATGATCTTGGATGCCAAATGTAAGGCGGTACGAGAAGCTCAAATTCAGGAAAAACATTTGCTAGCCAAGGCGCTCCGAGAGGATGATGAACGCATGGCCAAAATGGTAAACGGGAGCGAGCCAAAATGGCTTTGACCGCGGAAGATGAACGCGAACGCCTGGAGGTGGAAAAGCGGGCCAAGTATGCACAGGAAATACGTCAACAGTTGAGTGAGCGGGTACATTTCAGCGTTTTGGAGGCCAAACGTGGCGGCGAAGAAGCCAAGGATATACGCAAAGCCACCGAATTGCAAAGAAGAGGAGGAACGACAACGTAACTTCATACAACTGCGCAAACGACGCTTTCGTGAGGAACTTCAACGCATACGCGAAATGCTCGAATGTTTTCAAGAAAATGCTCTGCGAGCAGGAACGTTCTAGCCGAGCTACGTGTCATGGCCTACATGCGTGAAAAGCAGGAAAGGAACGTCAACTCAAGGATATGCAAAAGTTGGTCAAAAAGCGATTTGAGCGACGACAACAACGCATTTACTGTAGCCGCAGAGGCCATGGAAACACGCCAGACCAGCGAAGCGCTGGGGCATCGCAAAGAACGTGATCGCGTTGAACGCGAATACCGGCAAAAGGAGAAGGAGGCGGCCATAGCCAAGCGTGAAATCGAAAGGGATTTACTCGAATCGCGTGCCCAAAGGCACAGGAATGAAACAACGCCTGGCCTTAGAGATAGCCCATGCCGGGGAGGGGAGTTCAACAAGGTAATGGATCGCATGCGCGAAGGAGGAGGAAAAGCAAAAGGCTATCGATCGCAACGCGACAATCAACGGCAAAGCTATCGTCGCGATCTCAGGCAACAGATGACGGACAAGGAGGTGGAACGTCGTCGCCTGGCCGAAATCGAACAGAATCGCATGCAACAATGGCTGGAGAGGGAGCAACAGCGAGAATAATATCAAGCAGGCGATCAGCTCCAAGATATCGGCCATGCGTGAGAATTGTTTGCCGGAGAAGTATCTCAAAGAGGTGGAGAAGCAGCTAAAGAATATACAAAGCAGTCGTAATCGTATACGCTAAAATTGATCAATTATAGAACGATCGATTTATCTTTTGAAAGCATAGTTTTAGGCGGTGGTTGACGGACCAAGCGATTGGCTATCAATCAGTGCCTAAAGCTATGCATATGCAAACTCAGAGAAATTTGGTAAGATTTTTATTCATACCTCGCATTTATTGTACTTAAGGCTAACTTGATCAAAATCACAGTACATTTGGTTAATAAATATTTAAAATTTTATATGTTTAATATTATTAGTGGAGAATAAAAGGTAAGATATAACAGGCCCAAACAAAAATTGAGAAAGCGTAAGTTGAAGTCGGCCCTGCTCGACTGGGATATACCCGTTACTCAGGGTAAGGTTTATTTAAGAATATTTTATTAGATCACAACATGCCCAAATTTTGGAAGATATAGTTTTTTTCCAAATTGCGGGGGTGGCTAACTCTACTATTGCTCATCTGATCGAAATGATGTACTACGGATCGATATGTAATGATGATTAAAAATATGTCTAGAGGGTTCAAAATGTATCTTCAAAATTGTGGGAGATATGAGGTATTTTCCAAATTGTGTGGGTGGCAACTCTTCTTAATCGTTCATCTGATCAGGAAATGATGTATGGCGGATCGATAGGTAACGATGATTAAAATATATGTCTAGAAGGTTCGAACAATCTATTTTCAAAATTGTGGGAGATATGAGTTTTTTTCATATTGCGTGGGCGGGAGGGGGCGTGGCAAAAATTTGAAACAAACTTGATCTGCGTGCAGAAAATACAAGTCTACACTGAAAAAATGGTAGCTCTAGCTCTAATAGTTCCTGAGATCTAGGTGTTCATACAGACAGACGGACAGACGGAAAAGGTATATGATCGGTATTGATGTGATGAATAATAAATTATAGGGTCGGAAAGCTTTTTGTGTTACATAATTCAGAATTAGTAAACTTTTTATTAGAGTAAAGGTAAAAAAGGGCACCCATTTATAGTTCTGAGATGAGGTGTTAAAGGAGGACAGACAGACAGACAGACAGACAGACAGACAGACAGACAGACAGACAGACAGACAGACAGACAAACAGACGGACAGACAGACAGACAGACAGACAGACAGACAGACAGACAGACAGACAGACAGACAGACAAACAGACAGACGGACAGACGGACTGACAGACATGTCTATATCGACTCGGCTATTGATGCTGATCAAGAATATATATACTTTATGGGGTCGGAGATGCTTCCTTCTGCCTGTTACATACATTTGCACGAACTTAGTATACCCTTTTTACTCTACGAGTAACGGGTATAGTTACAAGTAGTTAAACTACCCACTAAAAAATTTAAGCCAGCCTTGAAATATTGGCAGATATTTTAAGACCTGGGTTAAGGGTTGATTAGATTTCGCAAGTTAAACTCACGAAAAGACTTTAAAAGTTCAAAAGAACAGTTTATATACCCATATAAGACCCATTCAAAATTCAATCTAAAAATATTCAAAATCCGCAGTCTAACCCTAGAATAAGATTTTTAGGCCAACGAATTATTTATAATTTGTAATTTTATTAATATTATCCCAATGCTACAAATACATACACTAAGAGAAAAGTAAAACGAATAAGTTGAGTACGAAAGCTCTTGAAAAATTTGTCCGTTCTTGATTTTTTTAGAATTCTGTTCTTGGAAATCGAGAATTTTTCGCACTCGAGAGATCCTTCCATATAAGTATGTTCAGCTCTTAGTTCAAGAATGGAAATTTCTTGGATCTTAGTACGTTCAGCTTTAAATTCAAGAATGAGAAATTATTGGGTTTTAGTATTTTCGAATCTTTATTCAAGAATGGGAGATTCTTGGTTTTAATAATGTTCCGCTTTTGATTAAAGTAAGAGTAACTTGGTTTTGAGTACGTCAAGCTATTTTCTACTTGAAATAAGAACTTTTCATACTTAGATCAGAGTCCAAAAATTTTGTTCTCAGAAATTCATAATTAAGAATTCATTCTTAGATCAAGAAATTTTCCTCTTGGATGACAAATTTACCACTCTTAACGTACTATTGTGCTGGAATGCTCTTGATCCAAGTATGAAATTCTCCATTTTTTTCAATGAGTCTAAGTACCATTAATTAGTGCATTGACTCTATCAAATCTTAAACTTAAACCGACAAAGACTCCAAAAATAAAATTTGGTTGGAAGGTCCGAACTATCTATCTTCAAAATTGAGTGGGGCGTGGCTCAAATTGAAAATAAACTTGATCTGCCTGCAGGTATAATGAGTCTACGCTCCATACATGTCAAACCTCTAACTTTTACCATCTCTGAGATTTGTTTGTTCATACGAACAGATGAACGGACAGACAGACAGTCATGGCTTCTGGCTGTTTCATAAATTTGCACAAACTCAATATACCGTTTGTATTTTTGGTACAGAGTATAAACAGAGTGTATACATTTTTAATGGAATATTTTTTTAGAATTTATTTGGTTTTAATGGATTTTTATAAAAAAAAAAAACCAAAAAAAAAATTAACTAATATAAAAAAAATAAAAAAAATACAAATATACCAAAAAAAAATAAAAATTAAAAAATTAAATTAAAATAACCCAAAGAAAAATAAAAGAATAACACATAAACAAAAAATAAAAATAAAAATTTTTAATATAAAATAACAAAAAAAATAAAAATATAATAATACCATATAAATTTCTAATTTTATAATATATAATAAAATAATTATTTTATAAATATTGTATAAAGAAATTTTCTCAAAGGGGTCATTCCATAGCGAACTCAGCCAACCAATTTTGTTTCCTGTTTTAGAAAATTCATAGTATAATTGTATTTTTTTGACATTCCCACCACTAACAGACCTCGAGATATTCGAGATTCCTCGAATTATTTCATCACAATGGTGCATCCGATTTGCTGAACCGAATAGTAAAATTACTATTACTGGAGTTTTTTATCCGAGAGAAAAATAAGGGTTAAAATAAATTAGTGCTATGGTAGGGTTTTGGCAATCTTTAATGGATTGTTGTCTTTTTTTCAAAGAGGGCCAGCCGATATTTGCATGAAATATTTTTTTTCTGGTTAAGGGTATCCGTGTACATATTTTAGAAAAAATCTCACGATGGGACAATCAATTATTGCGCAATGAAAAATATTTTTCAACATACAATTTTGTTTAAGTAAATATAATTGATTAAAAAAAGTTTCTAAAATATTCTCAACCACGGCGGATATTAAAATATGGCTTTAAAATTACTTCCTCGATTTTAGATAATTAAAATTAGAAGTCATAAAAATATGAATAAAAGAAAAATATTTTTCCTCGGGCAAAAACTGATTGGCTCATCGGAGTTTTTCTAAAATATGTATCCTTTTCTAGAAAAAAATTAATTTATAAAGAATCTGTTGGCCCTCCTTGAAAAATAGACAAAAAAACAATAAATTTCGCTAAAATCCTGCTTAAGAAAAGACTTCTTTGAACATTTTATTTTTTCTCGGATAGAAGACATGAAAATAGTAGAATCAGAATTTGGGTCGCTTAAATCGGATGCACCGTTACGATACTATAATATTTTTAAGTTTTAAGTGCTTTATCGTTTAACTCGCGAACTGTTTATGGTGGGGATGTCCAAAAATAGGATTATATTATCGATGTGTTAAATTTCGAACCGAGGATAGGGGTTTTTTTTTTTAAATAAATAAAAATGTGGTGGCTGAGTTCACATGGAATGACCCATATACGAAAACAATGCATTGTATATATGAACATTTCTTATGTCAGAATTTTTTTATTTTTAATGGAATTTTATTAAAGATACTTTTGCATATATGATTATTTCAGTCGTGACCCCTTTGAAAAGATTTTGTATGCGATTTTACCACCGAATTGATTTTCTGATAAGCGTTTTTTTCAGTTTACAGTTCATTACAAACGGACTATCTAAAAAGTGTAACTGAGGACCGAAAGAGAATCAAAAATAGGGCATAAGAAATCCATGACAACAAAACGGTTTCTCCGTTTAACTAAACTATAAAAATTAGGTTTTGAGCTATAACATGTCTATATAAAGTATAAGAACAATTACTCGGTGCAACACTAAAAAACTGATGTCGTCGAGTCCACAAAATTCTGAAAGGGTATAATGGTCTAATTAGCTGCATTTTTTTTAAGTGTACAGTAACACATGAATTTCCAAATCAATTTGTGTAAGTTTACATATGTTGCGACATTATGTTCTAGGGTAACTAGATTGAGTACACAAACATTTTGCGATTTGAAATCACTTTGTCTTTGCTTACCGACTAAAATTCGAAAATTTATAGAAGTTTTTTTAAGAAAACAAATATAAGAATGGATTTCAAGGGTTCACGTGCTGAAATGGCAAAAGTAACCTACAAATGGGAGCATGGCTGATTAAGTGTTTTGCTGATTTCTTGATTTTAGAACCCATATCTCGTAAACTAGGAAATTTGGATATTTGCTCTGTTGTCTTCCATGAAGTTATAGCTTTTGATTTGGCCTAAAAATTTATTAAATCAATATTATATCAAACGAGAGCGTAAGTTAAAGTCGGCCCTGCTCGACTTCGATATACCCGTTACTCAGGATATCAACATGTCCAAATTGTGGAGATATGAGTTTTTTTCCAATTTGGGGGAGGCAACTCTACTATAGCTCATCTGATCAGGAAATGATGTATGGCTGATCGAAAGGTACTAATTATTAAAATATATGTCTAGAGGGTTTTAGCAATCTATTTTCAAAATTGTGGGAGATATGAGGAATTTTTTAAATTGCGGGGCGTGAACTTTTCTATCGTTCATCTGATCAGGAAACAATGTATGGCGATGATTAAAATATATGTCTAGAGGGTTCGAATAATCTATCCTCAAATTCTGGCAGATATGGGTATTTTCCAAATTGCGTGGTGACAACATTACTACCGTACATCTGATCGGGAATTGATGTATGGCGGATTGATAGGTAATGAGGATTAAAACATATGTCTGGAACATTTTTTTCAAAATTTGGGAGATAAATTGTTGGGAGATATGAGGATTTTT
>JAEIFT010001094.1:0-10704 GCA_018904225.1 Lordiphosa mommai | reverse complement strand
TGTTGAAAGTAAAAGATCGTTACTATTACGTAAGCTTAATATATTCTATCTGGCAACACCATTTGTTCTCTATAACGTAACAAGAGTTGAGTTCTCTCTTAGGCTTTAAGTTATTATGTATCCTCTGCCTCAATCAGTTCTTTGTCACCCTTTCACCAAACAACATTGCGCGATTAAACTGAATTATTCCCAACAAAGGTTATGGGCCCAGGTCACTGTGTTTGGTGAAATTAAAAATTATAAACTTGATAAAAAGACTAGAAAACGTCTACGGAAGAACTTAAAATGAGTGTGTCAGTTCAAATTGAAAAACTTGACGACGGAAATTATGATTTGTGGAGTTTGTCAATGCGAAGTGTTTTAATTACATCGGACTTATGGAATGTCGTGTGTGAAACCGAATTAAAACCAGAAGACAATGCTGCAGGGGTTGCACGATGGGTCATTCTCGATCAAAAGGCACTGGCATGTTTGATTTTAAATGTTAAGCCAACACAGTTAATGCACATTAAGTCATGCATAACCTCGGCAGAAGCATGGAAAAAATTGCGAAACATCCATTTGCCAGCCGGACCAATCAAAAAAGTGCAGTTATACCAAAAATTGTTACGTCTAAAAATGCAGCATGGTGACAACGCTCCCCAATATGTTAATTCATTTATGAATATAACTGATAAATTGGCCGAGCTGGATATAACTATAAACGACGAGTTAAAGGTTATTATGTTTCTGTCCAGTTTGCCGGATTCCTGGGAAAATTTTGTCGTCGCGATCGAAACACGCGACGAGCTGCCGCCGTTCGATACAGTAAAAAACAAATACCTAGAAGAAGGCGCCAGAAAAGAGGAAAAAGACGAACGCGAAATTGCAGCCCAAGCTGTGTATACCAGAACATACGGGAAACAGCAAAAGAACAGAAATCATAAAGTTGGAGAAAATTCCAAAAGTGGCGAACGAAAATGTGAAGAGAATCGCAAATTCAACGGGAAGTGCTACAATTGCGGTAAAGTGGGCCATCGCGCGAGCGAATGCAGAAACAAAAAGAAAGAATCGGAAAATGATAAACAACAAGAGCAATCAAATTTTTTAATGCACAGTAGTGTTGTTAAGAACAGAAAAAATACTTGGTGTCTTGATAGTGGTGCTTCATCGCACATGTGTTGTGACGAAAGCAAATTTGTATCAATTTCCGAAAATAAAGCCACGATTATGTTAGCAGCAGATAAATTTGTTGATTCGCCCGGTATTGGAACAGTAATTTTGCATGCTGGTAATAGAAAAATTACTATGAAAGATACTTTGTACGTCCCTCTTTTAAACATGAACTTTGTGTCCATAAGTAAAGCAGCAAAATATGGAAATCATACAACATTTGAAAAGAACGAAGCTATCATAAAAAACAATAAAGGTGAAATTATGTTACGCGCAGCACAGGAAAATAATTTGTATTTGTATGTTGATCAAATCCAAAATAATGAAGTGCATCTGTCCCTCGATTCATCGCTTGCAACAAAGTGGCATAATCGTTTTGGCCACCTGAATTTTAAAAATATGAAAAACATTTGTGAAAATGAACTTGTGTATGGCATAAACATGAAAAGTGTAAATATCAAAACAAACTGCGACACTTGTAATAAATCGAAAATATGCGCGCTACCATTCCCACAAAAGGCGGAACGTGTTACAAAAAGCGTGCTGGAACTAGTTCACACCGATGTGTGCGGGCCGATGAACGTCAATTCGATAGCTGGTAATCGATACTTTGTGACCTTTATCGATGATTACACCAGAAAGATCTTTGTTTACTTTATGCGCGCAAAGAGTGAAGTATTTGAGAAATTTAAATTGTTTAAGAGCTACGTGGAGTGCCAAACAGACAAGAAAATAAAAGCTTTGCGAAGCGACAATGGCACGGAGTACGTAAACAATCAATTTAATGACTTCCTAAGCAAGTGCGGCATAAAAAGAGAGTTGACAGTTCCATACACCCCACAGCAAAACGGCGTAGCAGAGCGTGCCAATCGAACTATAGTCGAAATGGCAAAAAGTCTTATTATTCACGCAAACATGAAAGAATTCTTATGGGCTGAAGCTGTTCAAACCGCAGCGTATTTGCGGAACAGGTGCCCAACTGTAGCTCTTGATGGGCGAACCCCGTTTGAAGTATGGAAGGGTCGCAAGCCATCTGTGAAGCACCTCCGTATATTTGGATCACGCGTTTTTGCACTGGATAAAACAACGAAAAGCAAGTTCCAGGCAAAGGGAAAAGAGTTTATCTTCGTTGGATATTCTTTTGAGGCAAAAGCGTACCGGCTCTACGATCCCGAAAAGCGAACAATTGTGGTACGACGCGACGTAAAATTCCTAGAAGGTGAGTTTGAAACTCCTACATCAGATACAAGAACTGATTTTTTCACAAACATTATTCGCCTTGAGCCACATACCGAAGAATTGCAGAAAGAACCAGTTCCTCAACATCAAGAACATAGTCCGGAAAATAGTGACTCTGGCGAGGAAGGGGAAGAGTTTGTGAGTGCTAGCGACGAAGAAGAAGATGACAGCAGTGCGGAAGAAGACGCAC
This sequence comes from Lordiphosa mommai, assembly GCA_018904225.1. NCBI lineage: Eukaryota > Metazoa > Arthropoda > Insecta > Diptera > Drosophilidae > Lordiphosa > Lordiphosa mommai. The sequence continues at coordinate 8,123 of JAEIFT010001094.1, read as the reverse complement.
ACCCTCTTGAGCAGGATGAAAAGTCATCGCGCCGTGGGCCCGGAAGGCCTAAAATTGTTCGAACAGGTCAATCAGGCAGACCTAGAAAGCAGTACAACGTCCTGAGTCTCCTGAACAGTTCTGAAGACATCGAAACACCACAGTCAGTTGCAGATGCGTTAAGTGGTCAACACGCTTCTGACTGGCAAAATTCAATGAAAACTGAATTGGATGCCCTACAGAAAAACAACACTTGGTCGTTGGTAGACCTACCCTCAGGACAGAAGGCCATCGGCTCGAAATGGGTTTTCAGAGTCAAACGAAATAAAGATGGCGAGATCGAGCGCTTCAAATCCAGACTTGTTGCCAAAGGATGTGGGCAACAACTTGGGATTAACTACTGGGAAACGTATTCACCAGTCATCCGTTACGAAACAATACGAATGCTGTTTGCCATAGCTGCAGAAAAACAACTATGTATGCACCAAGTCGATATCTCTAACGCATACTTAAACAGCAACCTCGTCGAAACAGTCTACATGAAGCAACCGGAGAATTTTATCGACAAGCATCATCCAACTAAGGTTTTGAAATTGGAAAAGGCTATTTATGGGCTCAAACAATCTGGACGAGCTTGGAACAACACTCTAGATGAGGTTTTGCAGAGTCTAAATTTCAAAAGGTGCAAAAGCGAGCCGTGTCTTTATGTGAAAGACAACCAACAGCACTATATTGCTGTTTATGTGGATGATTTAATAATCATGTGCCCCAACGTGAACGAAATTGACGATATTAAAGGAAAGATCGCAACTAAGTTCGAGATACATGATAGCGGCCCTCTACAATATTTTCTAGGAATGGAAATAGAGCGAGTTGGCGAACGAGGTCCCGTAATCATGTCCCAGAAGAAGTACATAGAAAGTCTGTTGGCCATGCATGGAATGCAAAATTGCCGACCTGTTGCCACACCACTTGACCCCGGTTTTCAAGTTACTTGCAAAGACGACAATTGTGCCAAGGTAAATATAACAGAATATCAATCGCTAATAGGTTCTCTTATGTACTTAGCAGTCTTGAGCCGGCCTGATATATTGCATGCCACTTGCAAATTGTCTCAACGAAACACAAATCCCCATATTGAGCACGAGACTGCAGCCAAACACATATTACGATACCTTTCCGGAACTGTGGATCTGAAGATCACATATCGTAAAAGTGGAGAACCAGTCAAGGGCTTCGCGGATGCAGATTGGGCCAATGACCACACCGATAGAAAATCGTATTCAGGATACGCTTTTTTCCTGGCAGGCAGTGCGTTTTCCTGGTCATCTACAAAGCAAAGCGTAGTCGCCCAAAGCAGTACAGAAGCGGAGTACATTGCGCTGTCAACTGCTGCTAAAGAAGCCGTCTACCTCCGCAGACTACTCAATGAAATTGGTTGGTCACATCAAGAAGAAATGGTGATCTTAGGGGACAACATAAGTGCCCAGCACATCGCACAAAATCCTGTCCATCACAAGCGTACTAAACACATAGATATTAAATATCACTTCGTAAGAGAGAAAGTTGAAAGTAAAGAAATTGCATTACAGTATGTTTCAACTCATAAAAATGTTGCCGATATCTTTACGAAATGTTTAGGAAAGCAAAAGAATAACGAATTTGTAAAATCACTTGGATTGAACTAATGTTTCATTAAAGTAAATATGTAGCTTAAGAAGAGGTGTTGAAAGTAAAAGATCGTTACTATTACGTAAGCTTAATATATTCTATCTGGCAACACCATTTGTTCTCTATAACGTAACAAGAGTTGAGTTCTCTCTTAGGCTTTAAGTTATTATGTATCCTCTGCCTCAATCAGTTCTTTGTCACCCTTTCACCAAACAACATTGCGCGATTAAACTGAATTATTCCCAACACAAGTTTTTTTAAAAAAAAAAAAAAAAATAAAAAAAAAAAAAAGAAAAAAAAATTAACTAAAAAAAAAACCCCATAGGGGATAAACACCCAGGCCCGGCCGAAAACTAAAAAACCACGCTTACCATATGAGAGGACCACTATAGGTGCCGACCATCTCAGGGTTACAAATTGTGCACTTTATTCTCCACCCAAGAACAATTGGGTAAACATAACTCTAAGCCCGATACGCCCATAATCAGTCGGGTGAGGATCCACCACATGGAGACTTATGATATCAAATGATGATGGGTGAGTCCACACAGAAAATACGCAAATGTTTCCCCGTTACATTGGGAAGAGCTATGACCACAGACCTTAATAATGATACATATATGTTCTTGATCCTGGAATTCCCATCTCCAGTGTACGTGTGGACCCAATGCTCGGCCATCGCGCCAACCTTCGCTGCCAATTCTCCCGTACTGCCAGAAGCGATAGTCTATTGTATGGAGGCACCAATTATATCGCTGAATCTGGTATGCCAACTATTGTGGAAAAGTCCTTGGGATGCGTATGTCAGACCGTTTTCCCTCGAGTCAGCTGAAACATAGTGTTAAAGAGTGTTCAGCTAGTGGTGTTTGAAACTCACCTCATACTTGGCCTCATCGCAGGCACAACAGGGATCAACTATACTTGGCTGCCGTATCATATCGTCCCCACTTCTTCTACCCACATACGCTTCATCAAAAATCCATCATCCATATACAAACATCTCGATGTTGCGGCCTGTGGCTCTTAATAAAAATAGCCTGCCCCGGGGCCGAAGGGTGCCACCCAGATACATCCACGACGAGTTTTGCCATTGGTATTCGTATTCTCCACCAGATTAGCACAACGCGGACTGAAACGTGTTTCGGCCAGATCGATTAACTCAAAAGTGCCCACTGATTGGGATCATCCTCAATATCTGCAGTTTCTAGATCCGGCGCCAGCATAAAACTTACAAGAGTCCCGAAAAGGCCGTAAGGGTAACTGGAAGGAACGAGAGTGAGAAGGTAACATAAATGCAAACCGCTTTACCATACCATTATATCTCTGTCCGACGCATAGCTTTGTGTGGTTCCAGCCTCCGATATCACATAGTTATCATCCACTGGCGATTTTACTGCTGTATGCACCCGGTAGCACTTTTTTGGTGCAGACCTGACTAAGTGAACAGAGGATATCACCAAAACTGATCACTTAATAAGGCATTCATGATGAAACTAGTTAATTGAATTGAAGAGTTATAACTGAAATGGAAGACAAGGATTTAATTAAAAATTGCAATAATGAGTTTATGTTTTAAATGGGCTTTATCATCTTAAATCAGAGTTAACAATGCGAGTGGAGAAGTTTCCAAAAAATCGGACGGAAGGCTTTTTATAGGCTCCTCATTTTCCACTTGTTTGCTGAGCATGGTGTAGTAAAAAGGTGTGGCTCTTGCATAAAGCGCCCTCTCCTTAGTTTTTTAACTTTTTCCTTTTTTCAAGCAACAGCTCTGAGTGGACAACGGGTACATTGCATCCTTACGCTATTCAAGTATAATCTATTATATCTTTATGTCAATGGTACAACAATTTTTATAAAGCTCAAAAAATCCTGAAAGCGTTGCTTATCAATACCAGCGGAGGGCATGAAATTTAAGTTTAGGAGCAATCCAACAACAACAGAAGAAAAAATTTAAACCTTATAAGCGTAGCTCGAGTCGAGCAGCCATCTGTCTGCGCAATTGTACGTGTATTTTATTTTTGCTGCCGTCTGCTTGTGACGATCTTACAGCGAAATTGCCTGCATTTAGTTTTCGTTATTCTTTATGAAGTGACAAAATTGCCTCTACCTTCAAAAAACCAAATGACTTAAGACGGACAGATAAAATAGTGGTAAATATTATTACTTTAAAAAAAGATTGGTCACATCCAGGCCTGCATCACCAACAACCGCCAAACAGATACAGTAAAATATTATTTTAAAATCTAGACATCATCGACCTATCGACGATTAGCCGTTATTTAGGGGAATGGTTTATTAATAAAATCTCTTTGATAACACGATTTATCGAGGAATGCAATAATGAGTCATTTATCCCACTCTTGTATTCTTGCATCCATTGATCAATATCATTAATAAAGATACATTTTGATACAAATTGTTGACAGTACTGGCTTCTTTTCTATGACAGAAATGCTGCTTCTGATACAAGAAGGCATAAAACTCTTTTAATAAATCACAAAATGTTATTAATAACATTAAATGTAAACATTAAGATGATGTTGGCAGACTGAACGCATAGTGACCCCAACTATATGTAAGACAATTTGTATATCTCCGCTATATATATATCCGATCGTTCTGAAAATTTCAGAGATTATAAATATTGCGCATATTAAGGCAAAAATTTGAATCTAATAGCCTAATCACACTGAGTACATTTTAGAGGAACGCGTGGAATTGATGTTAAATGTGAAACTCCGATTCAAACTGGCAACATCTAGCATCTTACATCTGTCAGACATAGCTCTTCAAAATGTGTTGTATAAAAATTATACAGACATTTATTTAAATAAAAACTTAAATTGCCATGTGTGATTAAAGGCAGCTATGCAGGGTGCCATCTCCCGTAGCATGTTTTTTTTTTTGGCATTTTATGGGCTTCTTTACATCTGAGATATCGGTTCTTAATCGTGTTAGCATTATTAAATGTTCCGAGGCGGAGTCGAACGCACAACCACTCTCACAGTATTGTCTCATGTCGAGCTCCATGGGAGTCGTCGTCAACAGGCTTTCATGCTAATTAAATTTAAAAATGAATATACAAATTCTTGACAAGTTTCTCTGAGATTACATTGTTTTATGTGTTACGATGGGATAGGAACATTATGGTTAAAGATGTTGGATGTTAGATGTTGCTCAGTGTGATTAGCCTATTACTATATTTATTCAAAGAGAATTCAATCTCGTATATTTTCCAAACAGAGGAAAATTTAAAAGCATATTCGAAATTTCATTCCCTTTTATTGTAGACCTCAGGCGATGCATGTTTTTTTTCCGATAGAGTGGGGTGTCGGAACTACTGCGTTAAAGGTCTGGGTTCAGGCACGAAGCCAGGGAGGAGGAGGGTTCTGGTTGCTCAGCCTCTTCCAAACTTTACACCACTATCTAGGCTTGCTGAGTTTTTCCCCATTCCCTTATAATCAGTTGAGTTGCAGACACATACTACGTTTATGCACAAATAAAAAAAGCATGATTTTTGCCCTTCCAAGTAGGCTTCGTTTTTTAAAAAGAATAATTATGGAATATATTTTTAGTAGCCTTAAAACTAATTATTTTTGTATACTAAGGTAACTAGTCCGACAATCTGAGTGAATGCACAATATTGATTATGTATGATGCTGCCATAACTGACTTTAAAATATCATGGTCAAATAAATAATTTTTAAAGAAAATAAAGTTTGCATACTTTGTGGGGCAAAAAGCACACTTTTTAGCATAAACGTTATATCAAATAGGCTGATAAATGATATTTTTTTACTCAATTAATATTTTAAAAAATCTTCAATTTACTGTCAAAAAATTAAATTCAGTCCCTACTGAAGTAAAAAATCTAACTATGGGCCAGTCTTGGTACAAATTCAGCTTCGAAACATCTAATAAAAATGGTTTTTCGGTTTTACGCTCCCGTCACTTTCACAGTTACTACAATATTTTAGCGTGTGTGTGTTATTAGTTGTGCTTTGTAATGCTTATTGAATTAGGATATTAAAGTTGAACTTTTTCATATAGTGACCCCTGTGCGCGTTTGATCACCCAACTTAATGTTATCTTTACATTGGATGTTTATTTATAAAATTTGTATGTTAACATAAATGCTTATGATCTATGTTAACACTAATATTTGATGTTAATATGTGCCTTTTTTTAATGTAATAAAATATTTTTTAATTGAGCCCTTTCCCCTGAGTAACGGGTATATCGAAGTCGAGCCGGGACTACTTCAACTTATGCTCTCGTTTATATTTAGAAAGAGAGAGCGAGAGTTTATTTGATTTCCTTCTTTTTATTAGACTATTCTACAATAACCCTATAAAAGGGGTATTACAACAGAAGGAAACATTTGCGACCATATAAAGTACATATACATATTCTTGATCAGCATCAACAGCCGAGCCGCCGAACGCGTCGATCCCAGAGTGTATAAGATATATAGAGCAACATGCTTTAACATGTTAGTCGGGATTTACGTTGAAGCAAACTTCATGATGTTTTGAAAAAGCTCTTGCGTGTAGGAAGAGAGGCGTAGAGGGACAAACCACCCACCACCCCTTTTTCCCACAAGCAAAAGCGCAACCGAAGTTTGCTTCATCATTAATACGATAAGACGGGGTATACAGGTATTTCAGTCGGGGGCCACTAGACAGCAGCGCTCTTACTGATTTCACAGAATGCGCCCAATTGTTGAAATTGAAAACGTGAGGTTTCGAATGTCAATGCCATGACCAGTTCCATATACACAATATGGTGTAATCATATAAATTGCTCTTGAAACTATAAAAATAGCTCGATTGATGTAAATTCAAGGGACACACGGATATTTTCGATATTTTAGGTACGATTTCTCGTCTCACATTAACCCACATTTACTCTGTTATTTGGTTTTTTTTACGTTATTAAATAGAGGTTGAATATTTCTAGATTCAATAAAAAAATTATATTTTTGAAGTTTATTTATTCCACTTTAAACACTTTCGTTCAGTTGCATTCAAACTCATTGCCCGCTGGAACGGGAGAAACAGACATTGTGCAGCACTTAATAAACCACCCATACACCACCGATCATCCGTCACAGTTCAAATTCAAAAAATTTGGGAAACACGCCGTCGTCTGTTGATGTGAAAATGGCAGCCTGGTTGATCATGTTTCATCATTAAAGCATTTCCGGGTTACCAGCAAAACTGAACTATAATATTAATCTTCCTATTTTAAGCCATTACTTCACTCCGCACACTTTTCCCACTGAATTTATCAGTATTTGGTTTTCCAATAAATAATAAAATTATATCAATATTATATTTTAATAATTATTATTCGGGGGGGGGATTATAGCCCAGTAAGGCGAGATAAAGTCATTGCGAAGTACCATAGAGAACTCGTAAACCAACTGAAATGCAAATTCCACGAACTGCAAAACAGACATCACAAGTCGTGTTACTTGGAAATGGTGAGGCATTATTTCTAATCCCACATTGCACTTTGGGCTGTAGTTTTGTAGATCTTTCTTGTGAGGTTGTGCAATATTTGTTGATTGTTTTTTGATATCAATTATTCCTAAATATAAAATAAAAAGAAGAAAAATATAATTGGGAGAAATATTCAAACCCAATGAGAAAAAGTTACACCTTTTAAAATTAACCTGGAGAATTTCTCAAAATTTTTTATATAATATTTTACTTCTAAGTAAAAAGTATTTTGCTTTTTGCTACCTCCTGTCCCATAAAACTACATATATTACAATTTTAGTTAGAATAGTAGGCCCCGCTTGACATTTTTTGTAGCTTCTACAACTGTCTGTTGAATTTCTCATACAATTTCCAGTTCGAACATAACACAGCTCGGGGTTTTTTGTTATATCGAAATTAAACAAATATATTTTCGCTCTTCTTAAAAAACAAATCGAAACCAACAAATTGCCTTCTTTTAAAAAATTTTCCATAGTCATAGTCAAAATGTCGAAATCAGTTTCTATGGATAGATTCTGGCGTGCAGGTATGTAAAACTTTTAGGCGGTTTGTCTATTAGGAATCTCAACATTAAAGAGTTTGCTTTCTTACCACTGCATGACGGAACGACAACTAAGGGTGGGTCCAGTGCAGACTGCCACTGGAGGGAATCAAAAGCTAGTTGAATTTGCTGAAGGTAAGAATTGTTTAGATAGGTAAATTACGAGCATTAGTGCTGCTTTACTAATTGGCGTTTTGATGGAATAAAGACTAAGGACTACCGTGTGATGTACATACACATGCTACCTACCTATCTTAGACTTCCAAAGTAGAGACCTGCACAAGTGGTACATGGGGTATAAGTGCTAAATTTAAACGATTAGTTACTTTTTTGAAACAGTGTCATTATTATGATTACGGTAATAATCGGCATCGTAACATTACGATTATAATCGTGACATCGTCAGAGAACAATCTATAAAATAATAT
>JAEIFT010001093.1:0-10781 GCA_018904225.1 Lordiphosa mommai | reverse complement strand
CATTGCGCAAATTTCCCCACATCAATATCAAGATATTTCAATTATATTGAATTAAATTTTGGCAAAATTGTTTTAGCACAAACGATATTTTTGCGCTCAAAGTAACAATGTAAGTAAAGCATGATCATTTGTAAGCAATAGGTTCCATATGATAAATCAGATTCGACAAACCCGTCAACTATTTAAAATCCAGATAAGATTAACTAGTTGTAGTAAAAGTAATTTATTCTTCTTTTCATTTTCTTAGTTTATACAATAAACTCTTTGCTTGTGATGAACAAAATAAATTAAATATATATAGGCAAAAACTTTCTGCCGTCAGCCTTTAATTAACAAATATTTTTTATTTATTAAAAAATTTGAACGTTCAGTTTTTTTGACATATCGACAATAACAGACAAAATTTGTTTCTTTTGCTTAAATTCCTCTATCGTTTGCGGTGACATTGTGAGCACATCAACAAAGCCCTTGTATCTAAAATGTCCTTACAAAGGTGCAGGACTCTGAACTCCCTCAATTCAGGGCATCTTCCCAGAAAATATTGGATATCTTCCGGTTTCCTGTGTTGCAAAGGGGGCAGATTTGGCTTTCCACTTCCTGGTAACTGTTTGCCTGGAGCAAAAACATGTCACATCTGGCTTTATTCACCCAATAGAAATGTCTATCGGCGGTATATATAGGTACTTTTCTCCTATATCACTGTCTAGATAAATATAGAATCTTGTGATACTATTGTTCATCCTTCTGCATTTTATTAAGGGCAGCCAGTAGTTCTTTCATAATTCATTCCATTGAGATAGTAATTTGAAACACAACAAGTTTTTAATTCCCTAGCACAAAAAACATTTGTTAGCAAAATTTTTTTAATTGAGAAACTCTCTTTTTCTGAATATAAGAAAATATTTTTAAAAAAAGAAATTTTTTCAATATTGAAGGTTTTTTTCCATTCGTTTCAGACAAATTTTAATTATATTTTAGAAAAAAAAAGACCACAATATTTAGAAAAATGTATTTTTAAATTTAGGGGAACCTAAATTATAAAGCCGAATTTCTAAAGGCGATTTGGGGCCCTTCGAAATATTATTTTTGTGTTGTCCAAAAGAGAACATCTGCGAGTAATCTGGGGGTGTAGGTGGCAGATTGAGAATTTCCATTTGGCATTTGCTGGTAAATTGCTATTGTAAAGATATTTACTCCAAGACACATTTATGCATGTTTAAGCTAGCTCTGTACGTTTCTGATAGTGTTTTTGAAATGATGGCTTTGCGTCTCTTAATTTACCTTCACATTTTTTTTTTTTTTGTTTTGCATTATTACACTGTTCAACCGAAAGTATCCCGAACATTTTAAACTAATTACTGTTCCTCTACCCATGCTGAATACGAGTTGATATGCCAAAAGTCACATCTTAGTTTCATTTCCAAGAAATTGGAGAAAAAGATATTTGCGATTTTTTGACCTATTCGGATTTTGGAGGCCACACTAACCATAAGTTTATGGGTTTATGGAGCCTATTTGATAGTAAACATGTCAACGCAACTGAGAAAAATCAAACACGCGTTAAAGTAAAGCCCAAAAGCTCTGAAGTCAAGCTCCTTCTTTATAGCGTTTTTGTCAGATCATCATTTGTGCCAGTGGATTGTCTGATATTTTTGCAACCACATTATCAGCTAGTTTAGATTTATATTTATGGTGAATTTATGACAGGTACATTGGCAACGTAAGAGCTTTTTTAACCGAAAATCAACGTTTCATTTTATGGGGAGGACAACTAGATTCCAACCCAAATTTTTTTATAAGAATTATCAAAAGGCTACTTGATATAACATTGGCTTAAGTAAATATTAATCCAAATGTAGACTTATAACATTCATGGAATGTTTGGTTAAGTTTTGCTGGTTGTGGAACTTATGACGGAATTATAAAAAGTTAAGTTAAATTATATGAAGCTAAAATAAATGAAGGTATTTTCGACGGTCCTCAAATAAAAAAATTTATTCAATGATGTTATAGACTCTTAGAAGGAAAAACAAAAATTATTAATTTATTTTAAAATAAAAATCTATTTTAAAAAAAGAGAAGAAAAACGAGCATCAAAAATAAGAGGAGGGAAAATTATTCTCAGCTTAATTAAAATATGTTATCATCATTTCAAAGTCTGGGTTGCAATATGTCCTTAAAAATTCTCTTTTTGCATTTCTATATGGATGTTATTGGGCCTAAAGCTTTTCATTTACTTTGAAACAATTTTTTAATTATATATGCAGAACCCCAAAAGTCGAAAGAGGATTTTAGAACAAAACAGCAGTGGCAGTCCAAGTTTGCAGTACAGCGTAACAAACCATTTAAACTATTCAAATCACTGTAAGCTTATTTAAAATTTAACAATCTTTTTTTTTGGCATCATAAAATCAAATTTACTTACTTTCACTATCTACGAGCATTCCATGAATGTTATTAGTCTACATTTGGATAACAATTTACTTAAGCCAATGTTATATCAAGTAGCCTTTTGATTATTCCTATAATAATTTGGGGTTGGAATCTAGTTGTCCTCCCATAAAATTAAATGTTATATTTCGGTTAAAAAGGCTCTTACGTTGCCAATTTACCTGTCATAAATTTAACAAAATTGCCATAATTAGTGCATATGTTAAACTATATGATTGTGTGGTTGCAAAAAATATCCAACCAATCTACTGGCTTGTAGCAGACGATTTAGTTTGACAAAAACGCTATAAAAATAAAAAAACTTTGACTTCAGAGGCAATTTTCCACTCCTTTGGCTTTACTTTTACCGTGTTTGATTTTTCTCAGTTGCATTGACATGTTTACTATCAAAATAGGCTTCACAAACCCATAAAGTTATGGTTAGTGTGGCCTCCAAAAATTCGAATAGGTCAAAAAAATCGAAAATATGCTTTTTCCGCTATTTCTTGTAAATGGAAACTAAGATATGACTTTGGCATATAAACTCGTATTCAGCATGGGTAGAGGAACAGTAATTAGTTTAAAATGTTCGGGATACTCACAAAAGGTCTCATTTTGTAGAACTGTGTTATTATAGCTTGGACATTCCCTTTCATCCCCCTTTAAACCATTTTCAAAAATTCAAAATAGTTTAGCAGATATGGCCATTTAAGTGGAGCAATGTTTTTGCTTATCCAAGTCATTTATACTGTTGCTCAAAACTCAAAGCTCGTTTTTCTCGAAACCACATTTTGACCTGGTAGCTATGATTCCGCAAGTTTTACCGAACCGATTTTGATCAGACATGTTGCAATCGACGCAGAATTGATGTAATTCTGGGCCGTACCTCAATGTTTTGTATACTAAACCAATTAAAATTTTTTTTGAAAAATATGATTGAGGGCAGAATTCATCAATTCTGATCATAACCTCACTTACCGTTTTCATTTCGATGAACTGGAGTCCCAAAATCATGGCTTCCACCTCTACTTCTTTTTTTGGAGACCTTAATTGGCTGGCCAATAACTTGTTGAACAGCCCTCGAATTCCATAAAATGTTTTTGTATTTTTTTATTGAATTAATTATTAACACAAAAGAAAAAACAAAATTAAAAAGCTCTTATGGTTTTCCCCGCAGAATTTTAAAAAAAAAACTCAAAATACCATGTGCAATGGTAGAAGACCCCCTTAATAGGGAGTCTTTAAAATTCCATTTGCAGCTACTGATAGACGTCATCCTCGCCGAAAGATGTTAATTTTAGACTTGGTCATATTTACTTCTACAGTATTCTTCTAAGCGTAAAATCATGTGTTGCAAAACTCGTGGATCCTCGGCTAAGATGACGATATCATCCGCATATAACAAAACACGGTTGTTTGAGACTCCAATCAGAAATTCGTGGATGCTTGCTTCAATCAAGTGCGAAGATGAGTGGTGACCTAAGGCCCCTTGCCTCAAATGACTGTGTCAACTATTCTAAACTTCAATCCGCCGGTTGAGAATTGCTGAATATTCATTTCATAAAATTAAGCATTTGCTGTGAAGCTTGTTCCACAGAAGTTGTCTGGGTATTTTATTATAAGCTGCCTTGAAATCGACAAAAAAAAGCCATAAACTTTCTTTCCTTCATTCCATTCATGGTGTAAGTAAAATATTTTCTTCCAAATCATGCCTGAAACTCATTTCGGACTTTGTATTGGCCAGCCTCTCGTTAAGAACTTATTATTTTCCTTTGCTGTTCTCCACTTCAATGACCATCTTGTCTGCATTTCTAATACATACCATATTTCTCAGATGCTTGTCAAGCTTCTAATAGACTACTGCTTTGATATTCACAGTGATTGGTAAGGAACTTATTTTTTGTTTACTAGTTAAGGTACAATTTAAGTGTCTAAAAAGTGTATTAGTATAATAATTAATATAAATAAAAAAAAAAAAAAAAAGGTAAAAATATACTTGGGTAAAAAGATATCCAGACTTATCAGTACCTAGGTAGAGGCAAATGTTACAAAGAAGATACTTTTTAAAAAAGCCCTTTATTATTATTTGTTTTAAGCTCAAAACCGCGGACTCGATATTGATTTAAACCCTTGATTTCAAAATGTTTTAAAAATCTAAATGTACATGTTCTTAAAATTGTCTCTTAATTACGCTTCTGTTTTTTCAACGCCCTTGTATACATAGTTCCACTGTTAAATAAATGTTAAATTATTTTGGGAATACTTTTGTGCATTTCCCTTTTTACATTTTCCATTGCTGCATTTCGTTTTATCACGTCTTGAAATCCTCGCATATTAAGCATAAATAAACATTAAAAATAAATCCAAGTTTATTATTAAATGTTATGGCGGGCAGAAGAACAACCAAAACCGGGCACGTGCCTGGGCCCAGACAACCACAAACAACCGCCCCCACCCCACCCCTTGCCAACAGACCACTCCCCATTCACAATTCATTCACTCGTATGCGCTTCCTGAACTCGCAGTCGAAACAAAAGCCACAAAATAATGTGCCATGAAATAGAAATTGTTGGTAGCATCCCCAAAGAAAAGTCGGAAAACTGCAACTTCTTCTCCTCTAAGCAATTGTGAATTTTCTGCAGCGTAACTTTGGAGACGCCTTCTTCTACCTCCGCTGGGGATAAAAAAAAAAAAAGCTGCCTGTCACTCTCACTTTGGACTTGACTTTGGTAGAATTTTTCAATTACACTACTTCAGTGGGGGAAAGGGGTCGTTGGGCAAAGGAAACTAACTGGTAAAGTAACACCAATGCGCCACAAGGGCCTCGCCCTCTCCCCTTTCGGTGTTTGTTTTCAGGGCGACATTTTTAAATCTTAAAAATACTTTGGGCAGGAGAAGGCGGAGGTGGTAAGTAGGCGGGGACGTGTCAGGATGCGTTGCGTGTTTTGTGCCACGCCGCTTCGACTGGAATTTGGTTTCGCATTCGTTTGGAAAATGGCAACCCGAAAAATGCTCAGTCTCCTCTAACTCTCTGTCTGTCTATGCGGCGAAATTTGTTGCGCGGGCTATAAAGTCAGGTAAGGCTGGGGAAGAGCAAGAGGAGCATCCATTTTGGGCACGTGATGTTGCCGTTTGTCGCCCGGTTGCCGTGGCGATTTTCATGTTACAAAGTCGCCATCGTCGCCATATCGTCATCGTTGTCTCTCTCTCTGTGTTTTGTTTGGAAAGAGTTTTCGCACCTCGTGGAGTTGGGTATGGAGGTGAGTCATGTGTCTGCCGTGTTTAGAAATGGTTACAAAATGCGTAATTAGCGTTATGCCGTTGTGTTTTGTTCTTTTTGTGCAAAAAAAAAAAGGGGCGCGCCTAATGTCCCTGATGCAATACAAGCCCTGCAAAGTGGAACTAAGATTGGTGTGTCCCGAAATGATTGGCAATGGTAGAGCGGGCATTAGAGTTTGCTTATGGCAATGTGCTGATAAGAACAATGAAATAGGAGATTATAGCAGTGCGCTCTTGAGTGCGAGTCTTAAGAGATTTCTGGAATTAAGAATCAGTTGGAAAGCGGATAATGAGTTCAAATAAACTTGTTTTCATTTTGAGCCTGGAAGTATGCTACACAATTTTAAAAGAGTTTATCACTCATACGCAGTGCTGTCTTTGCTTAAGCAATATTAAAATATTGAAATTACAATCACATAGCAGTTGGATTGTTACGACATATGTATATGCAATTATCAAAATTGGTAATAAATGTGACCAAAGAAAAAATTTCGACAGCGACGGCTTCAATCTGGAAGAGTTTGAGTCACTTTTGAGCAGGGATGCAAACAGGTTCTAAACCGAACAGAACCAAATCGTACCGAACCGCTTATTTGTGCTCGTAAACCGAACCGAAACGGTGTTTTTTCGAAAACGCTAAACAAACCGAAAACCGTCAGTTATCGATGAGTTTAATGATGCAATGCAGGAGTGCCCATTAAAGGCATATGGAAGAGTAGACTTCAATTAATATAATTCATTACTTTTCTTCTTTCAAACAAAATCTTTCGATGGCAAAAATAAAATCTACGTTGACCAATAAACTGGTCAGAAAGCGAAGAAACACAAGAAATGTCTCCCGCGTATGCCGCGATCTCTGACTTTAACTTTGTAGCGGCTACTAAGGCTTCTAAAAAAAATAAATGTTTTCCTTAATTATGTATATTCATAATCATAGCATACTTTGAAGGGCAAAGAAATCATGTTTTTTTATTTAACGTTTATAGAGAAATTAACAGTCGTCTTTTTCGTTCAGAGAATATAATGACGCTTACTAAGGCTGTCTTCACACTGATTCACGCATGAGGCATAACAATCTAATAAGCTCTTATGTAATCTTGTTTTTATTGGGAATAGCTTGTCATATGTCATACTAAACAATACAACATGAAGGCTTACTAGATTATCATTTCTCATGCGTCGAACAATGAGAACTCAGCCTAAGTAATGAAAGTGGAACATAAATTAGAACATAAAGTAATATATTCATTTAGCCTTATGCTAGGTTTACATTGGGCCATAAAATGACGAATGCCAAAAAATGACTAATGTTTTGCCTATAAAATGACAGGAGTTTGACTCTAAATGACACAGCCAATTTCCTGAGGTATTTTTCAGCCATCTCAATTGAGATCTCAGAATGAATGGTAAAGGAATTCCATTTACCTATTCTAGGAAAAATGTAAGGCTGAGTTCCCATTGTTCGACAAATGAGACATGATAATCTAGTAAGCCTTCAGGTTGTATTGTTTAGAATGTCAAATGACAAATTTCTTACAATGAAAAGAAGACAACATAAGGGACTACTAGATTGTCATGTCTCTTGCGTCGATCAGTGTGAACCCAGCCTTATGCTAGGTCGTCCGATATTTCATTTTTGCGAAAGCCAATGGGAATCCAATTAATATCCACAGATTTTGAAATTCTTTGGCTTATATTTATTTCGATAAAAGTTCGTAAATTTGAAAACGGAATCAGGCGGAATATATTAACAGTAAACCACTGGACTGAACCAAAGCCGCGGTATTGATTGCTGTATGTCATATAATGAACCGAAACGGTGGTTTAAAATCTCTGTAACCACGGAAACCAAAACACTTCCTGCTTTTGAGAGACAAAGACAAAATTAAAAATATTTTAAAATAAGCAGAAAATGGGGGAAAGCTTGATCTTCAAATAGTATCAATTACTCCTAACAGAAAACATTTCATTATTTCAGTCGGACATTATACAGTCGGGAAAAGAAACTGTTAGTTACTCATTAAACTGCACACTTTTAATAATATTTTTGCGTTTATAACTTTGTATGTAACGTTTTGCCATGCAAAAGCTTTATTCCACAAAACACAGCTACTTATGTTAGGGTCAAATTAAAATATTACACTTTAACAACCCACGGCATAATTGAAGAAAAACACACAACAATTATAAACGTGTACATACCAGGGCTTACGTTTACATTTTTGCATTATTTATTTTGATTCTTAAATTTTAATCACATGCACTAAATTAGGAAATATTTAATATTTCAACGGCACGTCAACAATTTATGTTTCACCTTTGTAAATCTTTGGTATCTACAATGGGTGGGAAATATTTTGAAATTGTAAATATATGAAAACTGAAGTAAGGAAAAAATTGAGCTTATGTAAAAAAACAGTAAGAAAAGTCGGCTAAGCCCGACTGTAATATACTGTGTACCTGTTTCAATATAACTAATAACTTTAAAGTGTGGGGTTACACAATTACGGGGAGCTGCCCAGCGTAATTATTTGATTTGCTTAGAACTCGAAACATCTTCCATCTGATCTGAAACGGTTTATGGTGGATCGATAAGTAATGACGATTAAAATATGTGCCTAAAAGGTTCAAACAATCTGTCTTTAAAATTGTGGAAGATATTCGATTTTGTTCAAAATGTGGGGGCAACTCTGCCATCGTTCATCTGATCGGAAAACAATGTATGGGGGTTCGATAAGTAATGACAAGTAGAATATATGTCTAGAAGGTTCGAACAACCTAACTCCAAAATTGTGGGATATTTGAGGTGTTTTCAAAATTGTAGGGGGTGGCAACTTACTATCGTTCATCTTGATCGGAAAACAATGTATGGGCCTTGATAAGTAATGATGAGCAGAATATATGTCTAGATGGTTCGAACAACCTAACTCCAAAATTGTGGGATATTTAAGGTGTTTTTCAAATTATGGGGGCAACTCTGCACAGAAAAAATGCCGGGATATATTTAAGCCGAAAAAGCTTGATTTAATCCCGACGGAAGGATTGAAGTTTTAAGCCCGTTTAGGATTGATTATGCGTAATTGATCCCGTTTGGGATTGTTTTTAATCTGATTCGGGCTTAAATGTCGAGTGAGAGAGCGAACAAGCTGAGAGCAACAGCAAATGCGCTCTCTTGGCTTCTCTCTTATGTCGTCTGGAGCAAACGCTCTTGTATGTCATTGGGTGCCTAGTTGGTAAACGCGGCGCGGTCGAGTGCGCTGAGACGCAGACGTTCTTCAGTATCGAGGTCCCCGAGTTCGATTCCCAGACAAGGCAAGTTAAAGTGTTCTATACTAACTCATTTACATATGTTTCTTCAAATTAAAGAAATCTTTGGTGGCGAATCCAAATATACAATTATTAATATATATGCAAATTTATAAGAAAAATCTCTCTCGGGCGACTTTCCCGACTAGTGTTTAGCGCATTCCGGATCAACCCATTATTGGAGCCCGTTTGTGTTGAGTTGAGCCTGGAATGGCACAGTTTTTTTTTTTTCTGTACTAGCGTTCCATCTGATGGATGTATGGGAGCTCGATAGGTACAATGAGTAGAATATAAGTCTAGAAGGTTCGAACAACCTAACTCCAAATTTGGAAGATATGACGTTTTTTTTTCACCCTGCGGGGCGTGGCAAAAAAAAACTAAATTTGATCTGCCTGCAAGTAAGAACTATATTTTCATACACCTCAAACTCTATCTCTTACCATCTCTGAGATCTCAGCGTTCATACGGACAGAAGGACATGTCTATATCGACTCGCGCTGCTGATGCTGATCAAGAATATATATACTTTGTAGGGTCGGAGATGATTCCTTCTGGCTGTTACATACATTTGCACAAACCCAATATACTCTTTGTACCTTCGGTACAGAGTATAATAATGATTATTCGGGATGGCAAAGGTCGAAGGGTTTATTGATGGAGTTAGACTTGAAGAGGTGACCGACTACAAGTACCTTGGTGTGACATTGACTAACAATATGCGATTTGAAACCCACATTCGGTTGAACTTAAAGGATGCAACAATAGCAGCACGTGGAAAAACTTCTGGAGTAAAAAGCAGGTACCAAATAAGTAAAATATCAACTTTTCGAAGCAACAGCTCGAATCCAATTATGCTTTATGGATTCAAAGTCTAGATACATGCAATTCATCGATGCAGAAAAATTTATTCGGAACATTCTGAAAAAAATCTTCATGCTACCAGCAAACACTCCACCTAGAAATAGTACTCTCAATAAATACCAGAAAATAATGTAGCTTCTCACCACAGACTACCAATGGCTGTGGGCGAAGAAATTCTCAGTGAAGGAGCCAATACCTTACGGAATGGACCAGACTTTTTCAAACTACCGGTGTGGAATGTGAATTAGGAAACTAACATGAGAGGAACACTGAATTTGGTTTTGGTGAGAATGGACGCTCAACATAGAGAAATCTGTGAAGCAGAAGCACGAAGAAGTAAAACCAGATTGCTATATAATTGTCTGAATTACAATGTAGGAAGTAATAAAGTAATTAAGTATAATAAGTATAATAAGTAATAATCGTCGAGCACAATAAGCAGAATCTTCCGATAACCTTTCTTCACGGATAACCTTTGCACATTATGCAATATGTAGGCAAGAGATGACACTGCATACGTCATTGCTAGATGCCCCATTCTAGCTGAATTCAGAGTCAACCAATACGGACAGACAATCTTATCAGACGGCGATGTCTGTCAAAACTTCACAGGGAAAGGGATTTATTCATTCAGCCAATACTATAGTTTGGATTAGTTCAGGTATAACTGAATATTGTTGTCCTGATCCGTCTTCTTGTCAACCATTTCCAGACATTTTCACAATATTCAAATGCGGTGATAAATCACACCTTGATAGCTTCCACATTTTGGCTCTTTATATACGTTTTATCAACCCGGGCTGTATGAATTGGCGCAGGAAACGGAGGCGTTGAGCCTTTCGAGCCGGGTTAATTAGGTGGCTTCTTCATGATTTTTTATCTTTTTATGGGGTTTGGTTGGCTTT
>JAEIFT010001092.1:0-10944 GCA_018904225.1 Lordiphosa mommai | reverse complement strand
AGAAATAAAATTGAAACGTAAACGTCGACTTCCTCCAAACTGAAAGAAAACGCAAAATCAAAATAAAAACAAACACTGCGAGTGCGTTCGCGCCAAATATTTAATAACAATTAGCCAAAGGGCCGAAGCAGAGTGAGTGTTGGTGTGTGTGTGTGGCCGTGTGTGTGTGTGTGTGTGTGAAAAAATTGCAGCCAAATAACTCCCACTCCTACTCATTTAGTGCATACTCTAACGGCGGCCATTGAAATGGACAAACTGGACGCAAATTTGGAACAACAATTCGATCTCAATCTCATTGAGGCCGTGAAACTGAATCCCGTTATCTACGATAGATCCCACTACAATTACAAGCACTTTGTACGCAAGGCCCAGACATGGAAACAAATTGCCGAAACACTCGGTGTGCCTGGTAAGTGAAATTCGTATTGGGGTCTGGGGGGCTCTGGTCTTGGGTCTGGCGGTGTATATCAGGAGGCCCCAACAAGCCAAATTGATTAATTCTGTACGTGGCTGAGACGGAGGCGGCGGCAGAGGCAAAAGCAAGTGTACAGAAACGGCGACAGCGACGACGCAGTAGCAGACACAAATGACAGGAGCGGAGTGGGGGAGGAGGGGGTGGGGCGGCCTTTAAAAAAAAAAATTAATGAGAAATTGAATTTTATTTTTAAAAATTTTGATAAAACTAAAAAAAATTTTGTATATTTTTTTTTATTAAATTTCGAATTTAGGCGCCCCTGTTTTGGGCCCTCTTAGTGCGCTCCTGTCTGGCCTGTGTGTGTGTGCAGTCAATATTTTTGACGTTGCTGTACTTTTGCGTCGACGTCGCTGTAGTTGTCTCTTTTGCACTCACTTGACTGCTGCCTGCGTTAGCGTTTATTTTTGTATGGCTCGGCAGCTGCCAACAGAGACCAACCAGGCCGCTTTCATTTCATTTTCCTTCGTATACCAACAAAATGTACCCCCTCTCCCTCTCCACCCCCCTTTAGCAATCAACCACCCCCTTTAAAGTTGTTTTTTTTTTTGCATTTAAATTGGCTGATGGGCTTAAATTTAGGTTTTTCATATTTAAATGTCGAGTTCAGGTTTTGGCCAGAAGCCACAGGTTTCTGGCCTGAAGTCGACAGTAACGTCACCGCCAGCTGTCACGTCAACGCCTCTGCTGACGCAGACAATGACGCTCAGTTTGGTTGGGAAGCTGAAGCTGCTGCTGCTTCTGCATCAGGCCAAACAGCTGGCTAACATAACACGTTTGTTTTGGTTTTGACAAGTGGCAGAGGGTTGCCACCCTACACAAACAGTTGTAATTACAAAGTCCTTACTTTATGTGGAATTTGGAATAAGAAAATATAGAAGTGGGACTAGCCGGCTCGAGGTCATGTAAATGTTATGTTTCCATAACATTTAAAACAACAAGTGTACCAACAACACCAAAGTGAGCATAGTTCCTCGTACAGCTGTTTCGGAAATCACCAGATTTCCTCATCAGCGAGGTTTTGCTGCCATCTCCAGAGTTTCAGTGGTCTCTCCATGCAAGTGTTGCTTAAACCAAGTAGGAATTTCAAGCAACCCAAGGTACCAACACACTCAAAGCATTCTCCAGCTTTTGGCGGTTTTACATTCTAAGAAAATATCCATACTAATTGAAAAAAAACCTCATATCTTCCACAATTTTTAAGTTAGGTTGGTCGAACCTTCTAGACATATAATCTACTCATTAAACTTATCGAGCCCCCATACATCGTTTGGCGATCAGATGAACGATAGTAGAGTTGCCACCCCCGCAATTTGAAAAACACCTCAAATATCCCACAATTTTGGAGTTAGGTTGTTCGAACCTTCTAGACATATATTCTACTCATCATTACTTATCGAACCCCCATACATTGTTTTCCGATCAGATGAACGATAGTAGAGTTGCCACCCCCACAATTTGAAAAAAAACCTCAAATCTCCCACAATTTTGGAGTTAGGTTGTTCGAACCTTCTAGACATATATTCTACTCATCATTACTTATCGAGCCCCCATACATCGTTTTCCGATCAGATGAACGATAGTAGAGTTGCCACCCCCGCAATTTGAAAAATACCTCAAATATCCCACAATTTTGGAGTTAGGTTGTTCGAACCTTCTAGACATATATTCTACTCATCATTACTTATCGAACCCCCATACATCGTTTTCCGATCAGATGAACGATAGTAGAGTTGCCACCCCCGCAATTTGAAAAACACCTCAAATATCCCGCAATTTTGGAGTTAGGTTGTTCGAACCTTCTAGACATATATTCTACTCATCATTACTTATCGAGCCCCCATACATTGTTTTCCGATCAGATGAACGATAGTAGAGTTGCCACCCCCACAATTTTAAAAAACCTCAAAACTCCCACAATTTTGGAGATAGATTGTTCGAACCTTCTAGACATATATTCTACTCATCATTACTTATCGAGCCCCCATACATTGTTTTCCGATCAGATGAACGATAGTAGAGTTGCCACCCCCGCAATTTGAAAAATAGCTCATATCTACCACAATTTTGGAGTTAGGTGGTTCGAATCTTCTAGACATATATTCTACTCATCATTACTTATCGAACCCCCATACATTGTTTTCCGATCAGATGAACGATGGTAGAGTTGCCACCCCACAATTTGAAAAAAATCTCATATCTTCCACAATTTTAAAGACAGATTGTTGGAACCTTTTAGGCATATGTTTTAATCGTCTTTACTTATCGATCCACCATACATCGTTTCCAGATCAGATGAACGATATTGGAGTTATAAGCAAATCAAATAATTACAATTTAATTAATTAGTATGGAGATTTTCTTAGAAAAAAATTGATTTTCTCAAAAACTGTGCGGACAAATTTAATAATTTTTTTTTTCAAATACTCTTGAATATGTATTCTATACGCCAGTATACCGTGTATAGCTGCACGACCTCTGAGAAGGCAGATATTCAGCCATATGTCAGAAGTCGTTTTTTTAACATCATATTTTTAGTACTTGCTATGTTAAAATCTAGTCTTTTTAGTACTTATTTTTTTTATTTCTTTGCAGAACAAAAATGCACCAAACGCTGGAAAAGTTTGCGCGACAAATTTGCACGGGAAATGAAATTGTGTCAGGAATCACGTTGGCGTTACTTCAAACAAATGCAATTTCTGGTGGACTCCATACGGCAATATCGTGAATCCTTGCTGGGAAAATGTGCCAATGGCAGTCAAAATGCTCAGGTGGCCGATCCCTCCCAGCAGCAGCAGGCCCAACAGCAAACTGTGGTGGATATCTTTGCCCAGCCTTTTAATGGCAGTGCCACTACCTCGGCTCAAGCTTTGACCCATCCGCATGGTAAAAAAAACTGAAGATACCCTTTTAATTTGGTTTAATTTAAACGTTATCTTTTCCATAGAAATCACCGTCACTAGCGATGCCCAGCAGCTGGCCACAGCCGTGGGTAAGGATCAGAAGCCCTACTTCTATGAGCCACCATTGAAACGGGAACGCAGCGAGGAGGAGCATAGCGACAATATGCTAAATACCATCAAAATTTTCCAAAACAATGTCTCGCAGGCGGTTAGTGCTGAGGATCAATCGTTTGGCATGGTTGTCACCGATATGCTCAATACCCTGGGTGTGCGACAAAAGGCCGAGGCTAAAGTGCATATTATTAAATATCTGACCGATATGCAGCTGCTGGCCCAGCATAACAAATACTAACTCCAGCTGCTCCAGCTGCTGCAATTGGATAGTGTTTTGCCCTAAAAGATCAATAGCGCAGCCACATTTGATGATGATGATGATTCTTCATTTAGCTCATAAGTCTTAAAAGTCAAACTAAAGTTTAGAATTTAGAGATAAACAAAAAACCATTTACACACATACATATACATATATATATATATATATTTATATGCTAAAAAGAAAAACCAATTTCCATTCGAAATTCTCGCCCAGTTTCTCTCAATTGTATAAAAAAAAAAAAATACTGGTTCTATTCTTACGTAGAAGTTTGTGAAACAACAACTTTTCAAATATAATTATGTACATTTTCAATGACCCCTTACAATTAAGTGATCCAACAATTTTGCCATTATTTGGTTTCGTAAAACATATTTTTTAGTTCTCTAAGTTTAACCAATTCTCCCCCCACAACATATAATTGAAAAAACAACAAAAAAAATAGTTGCTTAAACATTACGCAATGATTAATTGTGCAATTATTTTGAATTAAAAACAAAAACAAACAAAAGAACAACATATATGAAAAGTATTTCAACTGCTGTTTTGGTATTATTTAAGGAAACTTTCTGGGTAGAACTTAAGAGGTTTTCGATACCAAACTGTGTAGGAAAAGTTTTTCTCACTAGATCCAGTTTTTAGACCGATCGTTCCTATGGCAGCTATATGCTATAGTCATCCGATTTTGATAAATTTTTCCAGAATTATGTAAAAGCATATAAAACTAATGTATACCAAAATTGGTGACGCTACGATGGAAAACAAAAAAGTTTTTCTCACTAGAACTTGTTTTTAGACCGATCGTTCCTATGGCAGCTATATGCTATAGTCATCCGATTTTGATAAATTTTTCCAGAATTATGTAAAAGCATATAAAACTAATGTATACCAAAATTGGTGACGCTACGATGGAAAACAAAAAAGTTTTTCTCACTAGAACTTGTTTTTAGACCGATCGTTCCTATGGCAGCTATATGCTATAGTCATCCGATTTTGATAAATTTTTTCCAGAATTATGTAAAAGCATATAAAACTAATGTATACCAAAATTGGTGACGCTACGATGGAAAACAAAAAAGTTTTTCTCACTAGAACTAGATTTTTGACCGATCGTTCCTATGGCAGCTATATGCTATAGTCATCCGATTTTGATAAATTTTTCCAGAATTATGTAAAAGCATATAAAACTAATGTATACCAAAATTGGTGACGCTACGATGGAAAACAAAAAGTTTTTCTCACTAGAACTTGTTTTTGGACCGATCGTTCCTATGGCAGCTATATGCTATAGTCATCCGATTTTAATAAATTTTTCCAGAATTATGTAGAAGCATATAAAACTAAATATACCAAAATTGGTGACTACGGGAAACAAAAATTTTATAGATCGGGGTGTTTATAATTTTTCCAGAATTATGTGAAAGCATATAAAACTAAGTATACCAAAATTGGTGACGCTACGATGGAAAACAAAAAGTTTTTCCACTAGAACTGTTTAGGTTTTGGCTTTGTTAGTCCGTTTTCGAATTAAGTTAGCTAGTTGGTGACGCTACGATGGCAAACAAAAAAGTTTTCTCACTAGAACTAGTTTTTTGACCGATCGTTCCTATGGCAGCTATATGCTATAGTCATCCGATTTTGATAAATTTTTTCAGAATTATGTAAAAGCATATAAAACTAATGTATACCAAAATTGGTGACGCTACGATGGCAAACAAAAAAGTTTTTCTCACTAGAACTAGTTTTTTGACCGATCGTTCCTATGGCAGCTATATGCTATAGTCATCCGATTTTGATCAATTTTTCCAGAATTATGTAAAAGCATATAAAACTAATGTATACCAAAATTGGTGACGCTACGATGGAAAACAAAAAATTTTTTCACTAGAACTTGTTTTTGGACCGATCGTTCCTATGGCAGCTATATGCTATAGTCATCCGATTTTGATAAATTTTTCCAGAATTATGTGGAAGCATATAAAACTAATGTATACCAAAATTGGTGACGCTACGATGGAAAACAAAAAAGTTTTTCTCACTAGAACTAGTTTTTTGACCGATCGTTCCTATGGCAGCTATATGCTATAGTCATCCGATTTTGATAAATTTTTCCAGAATTATGTAAAAGCATATAAAACTAATGTATACCAAAATTGGTGACGCTACGATGGAAAACAAAAAAGTTTTTCTCACTAGAACTTGTTTTTTGACCGATCGTTCCTATGGCAGCTATATGCTATAGTCATCCGATTTTGATAAATTTTTTCCAGAATTATGTAAAAGCATATAAAACTAATGTATACCAAAATTGGTGACGCTACGATGGAAAACAAAAAAGTTTTTCTCACTAGAACTAGTTTTTAGACCGATCGTTCCTATGGCAGCTATATGCTATAGTCATCCGATTTTGATAAATTTTTCCAGAATTATAAAAGCATATAAAACTAATGTATACCAAAATTGGTGACGCTACGATGGAAAACAAAAATTAAAGTTTTGACGACGTTAGCAGCTTGTGCGATTATAATTTCAGAATTTGGAAGCATAAATAAATGTGAGCTAGGAAAACAAAAAGTTTTTCCACTAGAACTAGATTTTTGACCGACCGTTTCTATGGCAGCTATATGCTATAGTCATCCGATTTTGAAAATTTTTCCAGAATTTGTAAGCATATAAAAAATATACACATTGGTGACGCTACGATGGAAAACAAAAGTTTTTACAGAACTAGTTTTGGACCGACGTTCCTATGGAGTTATGATAGTCACGTTTTAACATTTTAGTTTGTGCAGCAAATAAAGACTCTGTGCAAAATTTCGATAGATTTAAAACAGAGGGAGTAGTCGGGCTAGAACAGACAGAAGACGACGTTTATATGGAGCTAAATGATATAGTGATCGCGATCCTGTTCAGGAAAACATCGTTTGGAAATAAATATTTAATATCTTACAAATTTCTGGAAATTATAAATAATCAATTACTAAAATTCAAAACAAGTAACGGATATTACTTCAAATAAGGCGCGCAACTCTAAATTATTGATATCGATAACTTATCGAGCAGGCTGAGGGAACGCGTTAGGACATAGACTCGCCATTGCGTGAGCACAAGCATGAGCGTATTGCATACGATGTGTGCTGGACTTCAGAAAATTTTAGCCGTCTAAAAGGCATATTACGTCTACGAATTAAATTAAAATATGCAGAACCCCCTTCTAAAGATTAAAGAATAAATATTTTGAATTATAAATTTTAAAATAATTTCACTTTTAAGCTATTAAATTCATGACTCAATTTCTAGCAGGCATTAATTTATTAATCTGGCAACTCTGTATGTTGCAATGGTAAATAACAATCGGCTGCCGGCTGCCTGCTTTCAACTTTTTATGTAATTTCAAATATGGCCCCCACAAACTGAAGACAACAAATCCACATTGGAAGATGCCTGGGCCGTAAGTATATAATCCTCTAGAGAATAAATAAAATATCTACTTACATTTTCAGATACGTCCCTGTCATTTGTACAAAGATGAATACGATGATTGCTCCAGTTTCAAGGCACGCTTCCATCAGTATTTTATTTTTGGTCAGGACACCGACTGCTCGCAATGGTTAACGGATTTCAAGAATTGTGAACGCTACCAGGAATCGAATGGCAATGATGTGGCAGCCGGTGCTGCTGTGGTCAAAAGTGAGGAACAGCGTCGTCTCACACGTCTGAAGGCTCACTATGCCAATGACACCTGGCAAAGAAGAAAACAGCCGCCAGAGGATTGGGCCAAACCGTTGCCGGAATGGCTAGAGAAACGCAATGAGAATACCTATTTGGAGTTGAAGCAGAAGGAGTTAACTGGCCAAGCTGTGCCGCAGGAGGAAGAGCGTTCAATGTGTTTAATAATGTGAAAATAAAACATGTGAGACGTTTTTCCCTTGATCTGGCAACCTTGTGCACAGCTGTTTTTGGGCCCAAAGCGTGTGGGGTTGGTTTTTTTTTGTTGCAAATCCAAAGATTTTCTATTTTACTTAAGTAAACCCAGTGGGCTTTGCTTAAAATGCTAAAGGGCAGCTCCTTGAAGGTTTTGGATGTCAGAATTCTACGTCCACTGATTGAAACAAGGTCAGCAGGTAAATGTGAATTATATAATTGAAATTGGAAATTTGATGTAAAATTGTGAAACTGTTAGCCTTAATCGGGGCGTGCTTGAATACTTGCAGACGCTGCTATGGCACTGGCATACAAAGATCCTACTTAACGTTCAATGATCTGCGCAACAAAAATCGCTGGTACACCAAAAAGGAGCTGGTGGGGTAAGTCCACATCCGGCTATGCCCATGCTATACTCACATTTCCTTCTCTATCCAGCTACTCCATGCAGGACATGTTCCAGGTGGTCTCCGATGTACCCAACTATTATAAATTTGTGCCCTATGTGAAGCGATCTCATGTTCATGGCCGCATTGATAAAGGATTCTGGCCGATTTAATAGTGGGCTTCCCGCCACTCAATGAGGCTTATACCTCACAGGTTACCCTGGAGTCACCCAGTTTGGTCAAGTCTGAATGCCATGATGGACGCTTATTTAGCTATTTACTCAATGAATGGCGTTTCAGTCCCGGCCTCAAGGATATACCCAATTCCTGTGTGCTGGACTTTAAGGTGGCCTTCGAATTCAAATCGTTGCTGCATAGCAATATAGCCAATATATTCTTTGATCTGATATGCGATCAAATGGAGAATGCCTTCATACAGGAAGTGAGACGACGCAGTGGCCCACCCTCCATACGTTCACATGTGCTGACCTCGCAAAGATCTTGACCGGGAATTCGAAATTGTAGCAATCTGTTTTTGTGTATTTTTTGTACATTTAAAATTGCCAAGTTTTATAATTGTATGTATATATAATTTTCGATTTAGTTAAACAATTAAACACACAAATTGTAAATAAATTTTGTAAATGTGCGTGAAAAAAAGTTGTTTATGTAAACTGTCATACGATTTTAATAAATTTTTGCAGAATTATGTAAAGCTTTTTAAAACTAATGTTTACCGATAATTGGTGACGGTTAAAAAAAAAAAAATTTCCCCACAAAAAAAATTTTTTGACCCACCGTTCTATGGCAGCTATATGCTATAGTTCATCCGATTTTGATAAAGTTTTTCCAGAATCAAGTGGAAGCATTTAAAACTAATATATACCATGATTGTGACGCTACGATGGCAAACAAAAAAGTTTTCCTATCACTAGAACTAGTTTTTGACCCATCGTTCCTATGGCAGCTATATGCTATAGTCATCCGATTTTGATAAATTTTTCCAGAATTATGTAAAAGCATATAAAACTAATTATTGGTGACGCTACGATGGAAAACAAAAAAGTTTTTCTCACTAGAAACTACTTTTTTTGACCCCCCGTTCCTATGGCAGCTATATGCTATTAGTCATCCGATTTTGATAAATTTTTTCAGTATTAGCTTATAAAACTAATAAAAACAATATTCATGACGCTACGATGGAAAACAAAAAAGTTTTCTCAAAGAATTTTTTTAGACCCACCGTTCCTATGGCAGCTATATGCTATAGTCATCCGATTTTGATAAATTTTTCCAAAAGCATATAAAACTAATATAACAAGATTGGTGACGCTACGATGGAAAACAAAAGTTTTTCTCAAGGTTAACTTCTTTTTGGCCCCACCGTTTGTATCTACAGCTATATGCTATAGTGATCCGATTTTTGATAAATTTTTTCCGGAAATATCTTAAAAGCATAATAAAACTAATGTATACCAAGATTGGTGACGCTACGATGGAAAACAAAAAGTTTTTCTTACTAGAACTCCTTTTTAGGCCGACCGTTCTATGACAGCTATATGCTATAGTCCTCCGATTTTGATAAATTTTTTCAAGAATTATGTAAAAGCATATAAAACTAATATATACCAAGATTGGTGACGCTACGATGGAAAACAAAAAAGTTTTTCTCACTAGAACTCCTTTTTGACCGATCGTTCCTATGGCAGCTATATGCTATAGTCATCCGATTTTGATAAATTTTTCCAGAATTATGTAAAAGCATATAAAACTAATGTATACCAAAATTGGTGACGCTACGATGGAAAACAAAAAGTTTTTCTCACTAGAACTGTTTTGGACCGATCGTTCCTATGGCGGCTATATGCTATAGTCATCCGATTTGATAAATTTTTTCAGAATTATGTAAAAGCATATAAAACTAATATATACCACGATTGGAATAAAAAATGAAAACAAAACTTATTTTAAATAAATAAAAATTTTTTTTTAACGACCGTTCCTATGGCAGTGCTATTATAGTCTTCCGATTTTGATAAATTTTTCAGAAAAAAAAAAAATATGATGGAAAACATAGAATAAAAATTTAAAAAAAAAAGATTTTCTCTCACTAGAACTAGTTTTTTGAGCGACCGTTTATATGAGAGCTATATGATATAGTCATCCGATCCGGCCGATTCTGATAAATGTGCAGCCTATGTGTATTTAAAGACTTTTTGCAAAGTTTGGTCAAGATAGCTCTAAAATGAGGAGGTGATAGCATAGAAACAGACGGACGGTATAAAAAGAAAGTTTACGCCTTCTTTGTCGATTCTCCCAAGGAAGCTTTAAATATACAAATTATTCAATATTCAATTTGGAGTTTCGACGAAATTCGTTAATGTACTGGAGACTATATATAAAAGTGGATAGGCAAAGAGATATTTTGAAACCAATATGGGCCATTTCGCCTCTTTTGTTTGCGCTCTTCCTAGACGATCTCCATGATTTCAAGCAAACCGCTCGAGAATTAAGACTAGTTCGGTTCATTGGATCATGGAGCAGGAACACAGCTGATATCGCGAACGACACGTTCCAATATCCTTACAAACGGTAAATAGGGGTTTTTTCCGGTTTTAAAACAGAAAAATTAATTTCAGCCAACTTTGACTATTTATGCGTAATCAGCATCACCAAATACATATATACCGAAAGTTTGAAAAAGATTGAAGGTAGGACCTTTTCGGCAGTTCAGCCCCATTCTTGACTGAATTTGTTTAAATACAAATATTAATATATTTAGAGTATTTTACCCCTTCCGTAACTCTCATATTTCAGCTAAAAAATTGTGCTATAAACTCTTCGTGATTTTTATTATAATATTTATTTTTAAATCACAGTCACTTT
>JAEIFT010001091.1:0-11005 GCA_018904225.1 Lordiphosa mommai | reverse complement strand
TTTGTTTTTTTTATAGAAAATTATGTGGAAATATTTAAGTTTATTTATGATTTGAACAATTTTCAAAAATTAAATCCTACACATAAAACATCTTCTAAAAGCAAATTTAACTCTTTGAAAAAACCGTTCTTAGAAGAAGTATTTAATAGCCTTTACTTTGATCAATTTACAAAGCATTAACATTAATGTAAACAATAACATTGTTTTTAACATTAATCTAAAGTTAGCAGACTCTAAATAAACGAAAGAAGTTGAACATTTAATTGGTTCGCTAAATATTATCCTGTCTAAATAAAAGTCGATTCAGTGTATCAGTGGAAACCCACATAAAATAATTTGGATATGTAATAAAGCTCGATAATTTGGTGACAAATTAAAGGAATTTCACTATACGAATCATAAAGGGCAATGCAATACGGGACGTTTACAATAAAGTCGAGCGAAAACTATCATGGAGCAAATGAGGAACGCCGGCTTAAGACATGCTGTCTGTTTAGTGGAATAGTGCTGCAGTCACGGAATAAAAGGATCAATTCGTATGTATAATCTCGTCGGGTATCAGAAAAGAAGCATCCCGGTGCTTTTTAATCATTTCACGGCTTGACCACATACTTTGCTTAGTCACTCGTCAAAAATTATCGGATCAAAATTGGGATCAAAAATTATCGGATCAAAATTGGGAAGTACTGGCACATTCATCATATAGCCCCGACTTTGCGCCTTCAGAATATCAAATTTTTCGATCTCTTCAAAATTCTTCAAATGGTAAATCATTCGTTTTTGTAGAGGCTGTTAAAAAGCACTTGGTCCAGATTTTTGAGCATATGGACGAAATGTTAAACGAGCGTGGAATACTAAAGCTTCTCAAAAAAAACGTTCAAAAGTGGTCAAACAAAAGAGCTGTCGATTAATGTTCATTTTTTATATAAAAAAATAACTGTTGAATTTAATGAAACAATATTTTTTAAAATTTGTAAAATTGGATCAGGTTCTTCGATTAGGTGTTCCGAATTTCGAGTCGATTTTCGTGTAAACGTTTCCATTTCAAGTTGAAATTTCATATTGGTATATGAAAGGTGACAAGTATATCTACGGCATTTAGATTAGATTTGAGTATTCTCGGAATTGTTCTAGCAGTTGAAACCGATTGTGGATTCATTTCGAGCAAAAAGGATGACAAGATCTAGTAGCCACAAATTTGCTCGTCAACACTATAAATGTATTCAATTTAAGTTCATAATATAAACGTTATAACGTAAATCGACTTAAAATTCACCATTCATTTTTTTTTTTTTTCTTTTCAAAATTTCATTATTTATTTTAATTAAATACACCAATGAGAAACTAAGGTGAATATAAATGGACTGTTGTGCTATGCTTAGCCAAATAAATCCTGCTATTCTTTTTTTTTGCGTCTTACCAGGAATTTCATTTTGATCTATATACAACCTTTCCTTTCAATTAATGCTCGCCATGAACCTTTCTGTTACTTGTATCTTATGTCTGACTATAGTATCTCTAAGCACTTTTCTTTGTTAGATGTAAGAAATAATTAATAGACTTTTTTTTGTCATTCGCTGCAAGGTTAAACAGCAGGTTGTCAAGCTTTTATTAAAGTTATGACTAAAACCAATCTTATCTATATTATATAGAAAAAGTATATGTCAGTATTAAAAAAAGAAGTATAAAATGTGAATTAATTGAGGCTGATATGGTAGGTGAGATTGATCTAAAAGTTTCTTCCCTTTATCACACTATCAAATCCTTTCATTTATTTAAACTAACTAATATAATCTCCTTAGCAGTTGGTTAAATCTAATGATTAATTTTTATGTTTTTTTCTTATACAAAAAAACCCTTCCAAATCCTTTTCATTTGCTTTTAATTTTAACATTCCTCACCTCTGACAAAGTTAAGCTTCCCTTTATGTGAGGGGTGGTGCCAAAAAGGGACTTAGTCCCAGAGCTGGGGGAGCAACAACAAATGATGGTTACAGTTTTTGTATTTGGTTTTCTTGGGGGTCTTCAAACGATTTAAGGCATTCAATACATTTTATCTGTGTGCAAGCAACACTCGTGCTCCAGAAATTGCCAAACCAAAATAAATAAGATTCGATTTATGTTGTAAACCCTCCAAACGAAGAACGGAAAGAAAAAAAAAAAAGGAGAGGCAACCTCTTCAGCGGCTTCCGTGTTTATTTATAGACAACCAAATAGTTCGCCCAAGACTTTTATCACACAGACACACAAACTGCTCCATTTCCCCCTTTTAGGCCGCAAAATTTGTATTTGCTATGCGGATTTGTATTTTGTTCTGCCGTGTGGCAGGCAAATTTTTTAATGAATTTACACGAAGGGACCCAAACTCGAGCGTATTTCGGTCTCATTTTATATTCAAAACACATTCGGCAAATATTGATAGCCCCGCAAATTGTTGTTTGAAATGATTTCCATACGTACATATATATATGTATATAAAGAACCAACGTCAAATGGAAGACAAATTGTGAACTGAGAGCTCACAAAAACGCAAATCACGCAGCTTTTAAAACTTTGTCGCTGGCCTCAGTTGATTATTGGCAATCAGCCATAGTTTCAGGCTCCGCAAAAAGCGCCACTAATTGTATAATTAAGGCTGCCAGCCTGCCTGACTGCCCTCACTGCTTGCCTGCCAGCTAATTATAATTGATGCCGGAGCCGATTTTTTAGTTTAAAAACTTTAAAATGATTAATTATGGCCCGATAGTTGCACGTGGAAGGGATGAATTTTGCTTTTTGGCTTCAGGAACTTGAGGGCAACACAAAGGGCTGGCTGGCTGGCACAGCCCAAGCGAGTGTAAAAGTTTTTCGATTATGTAAGAGCGCCTTAGGCTAATTCATTCTAAACAAGCACAGAACATTCGGTTTTAATTGAAAATGCTACGAACGACTGTATATTGTGGAATATCAAAACTCGAGTATAAGCAAAGCCAAGAAAAGAGAGAAAGAAAAAGGCACATTGATTGATTTATCTGTCAATTTTCAAACAATCCTGCAAATGCACAAGAAAAAAGGGGCTCGAATGTAAAAATTGCAATTGTTAACTCAACTGAATTTACATGAATTCCTCTTTGTGTTGTCCATCTGCCAACTATTTGCTTCCGATTGCTCCCTGTCCAACCGTCACTGTCACTTAGGACTCTCATGCCGTACGAGATCTTCCTGTGCCAGGGAAGCGGCCTTTGTAAACATCAGCGCGTAATGATGACGAAAGTCCACTTAAAAGTCATATGCCTGGAATGCGTAGAGAGCTAGCACAAGACCATAAACTTGCCACATTTGCATAAATGCCACAAATAGCAAAAAAAGCAACAGAACCAAACTCTCTTGGCACAAAACGTATTTCACCAATAAATTGAGGAAATGTTTAGCTACGCTGTCTCTGCTCCAGCCACTACCTCATCCTCAGTCTCAGTCCCAGTGCCATGTTAGCCATAGTTCAAAGCAACGACTTGATTTTTGATTTTACCCCAGAAACTCGCTTGTTAGTTCTGCTTTGCACTGCATACATGACGTATGCGCAATATCTGTTGACTGCTTGCCGAAGTACATCTTGTATTTCTGTTTGGCATTTCAATTGCAATTGCAAAGTTTGCCCATATGGCACATTTTCATTTTGGCAGTGTCTGTTTTTAATGTTTCGGGCTAAAAGTGTTAATCCACTAGAGAACTGAAAGCCGCTTATGAATGGTTTAATTAACATGGTTTTTGGAATTTTTTTGTACCGTTGCTCAAAGTAAAATTTGGCACAAATCTTCTGTCGAATTATTTGCATTTTTCAATATATTAATTGGGGAAACCAGTTGCAGGTTTTTTTCCTTCAGTCGGCTAAAACAAACATAAAACGGAGCAAAAAAAAAAAGCACGCGGTACGAGTGAAGCTCTTTATATCAAAATTATAATTCTTACATAAGAATAAAAAGTTATTTTATTATTAAAATTTGTTTGAATCTCATTTTGGAATAGGGGTACAATACAAATAATAAAAATAATAACAGAAACAATTGGCTTATGTTTGATTTCTGGAACTGAAGCGCCAATTTTTAATATCTTTGACCAATAAAACTATATATTTTTTTGATCAGGACGACGAGGCTGAGTTCATTTCCGCTTGTCCGTCCCTTTCCGTCCGTCTGTCTGTCCGTCTGTCTGTCCGTCTGTCCGTCTGTCCGTCCCTGTGCGTCTGTCTGTTTTCTACGCGAACTAGTCTCTCAGTTTTAAAGCTATCGAGCTGAAATTTTGCACAGAGTCTTCTGTTTACTGCACGCAACTAATATGTCGGAACCGGTCGGATCGGATGACTATATCATTTAGCTGCCATAGGAACGATCGGTCTAAGAACAAGTTCTAGTTAGAAAAACTTTTTTGTTTTCCATCGTAGCGTCACTAATCTTGGTATATGTTAGTTTTATATGCTTTCACTAATTCTGGAAAAATGTATCAAAATCGGATCACTATAGCATATAGCTGCCATAGGGAACTATCGTCGAAAAATAAATCTTTGTGAGAAAAACTTTTTTGATTTCCATCGTAGCATCTCCAATCGTAGTATATATTTGTTTTATATGTTTCCATAATTCTGAAAAAATTGATCAAAATCGGATGACTATAATATAGCTGCCATATAAACGGACGGTCAAAAACTACTTCTAGTGAGAAAAACTTTTTGTTTCTTATCGTAGCGTCCCAATCTTGGTATATATTAGTTTTATATGCTTTCACATAATTTCGAAAAAAATTATCAAAATCGGATGACTATAGCATATAGCTGCCATAGGACCGATCGGTCGGAAAATGTGTTTTTACTAAGAAAAGTTTTTATGGTATCAAATTTTATTATCAATAATTTAAAAATTTGAAATATCTGATATCTATATCCTATATATATTTTTTCAGTTAAATCAGTTGGAGTAAGGTTTTTCAAGTGTATTAAAAACTTCGACACAGTCGAAGTTAGCTTTGCCTTCTCTCGTTTTTTTGGCAGGTCGGGAACAAACACAAACGACGAATATTAGCACAAATTAAAACAAAACGCCTAAACAAAGGACAGTATCCTGCAAAGAAATCGAAAACAAAATATTTAACGTTTTAGTCCCCAACCGAACGTCCGTTAAAGAGCTTCGCTCTAAAATGAAAAAGATAAAAATCACTCATAAGACTGCTCCTTGCCGGCTTGGCTCTATTGCTTAATATCAGTTCAGCGGAATAACTGGCTTCCTGATAATTTTCAATGATCCTTCTGCTGGCCTCGACTGATGCAGTATCGTGATAGGTTTGGCGTTCAAAAAAATGAGTTCTTAGCAAGGTTTAGGCAAACTTTAATGGTTTTTGTCTCTTTTTTTAGAGGACCAACCTATATTTTCAAGAAATATTATTTTCTGGTTAGGGATATTCGTATACATATTTAAAAAAAAAAAAACAATCTCACGATAGGAGAGGCGCGAGAAAAAATATTTTTTTCAGGAAAAATAATTTATTTAAAAAAATGTCTAAAATATTGTTAACCATTTCGGATATTAATGTTGCTTGAAATTACTTCCTTAATTTAAAATAATTCAAATTAGGAGTCTACAAAACATTTAAAAAAATTTTATTTAAGAAAATATTTTCCTCGCGTTAATTGATTGTCCCATCAACAGGTTTTTTCTAGAATAACTATACGTATATCCTTTACCAGAATAGCGCTAGTGGTGTTCCGTGTCTTAATTTTCGTTTTAAGGAGTTAGACAAAAATGTAGCACTTCGTTCAGCACAATCTTTTCAATGTATTATTATACTCTGTACCGAAGGTACACAGAGTATATTGGGTTTGTGCAAATGTATGTAACAGCCAGAAGGAAGCATCTCCGACCCTATAAAGTATATATATTCTTGATCAGCATCAACAGCCAGTCGATTAAATGTCCGTCTGTCCGTTATGAACGAAGAGATCTCAGAGATGGTAAGAGATAGAGGTTTGAGGTGTATGGAACATATATTTCTTATACTTGCAGGCAATTCAATTTATTTTTATTTTCCCCCCCCCCTGCCTCCCCGCAAATTGAAAAACGTAATATCTTCCACAATTTTGGAGTTAGGTTGTTCGAACCTTTTAGACATTTATTCTACTCATCATTTCTTATCAAGCCCCCATACATTGTTTTCCGATCAGATGAACAATAGTGGCGCTATAAGTAAAAGAAAATTTAATTCAACGACAACAACGGCAAAGAGAGAGCGAGAGGGCAATAGCTTACTGGTAATTTCCCAATTGGAATTGACTTGACGGCATTAGTTAACTGGACTGCGCAGCTTTTTGTTTCCCCCTCCCCTCTTTCAATAGATATTTGTGTAAGTAGACAAAGACGAAGTATGAGAGGAGAGATGCAATTGAGATGGCCTGCGGTCAGAAATCACGCGTGATTCCCGCTTGACTAATATAGATACGTTTATGTTATTAGGAAATTATATACAAATTATATTTTGAAGTCTAGGGTAATTCTACTCATCATTACTTATCGAGCCTCCATACATCGTTTTCCAACCAGATGAACGATAGTCAAAAGAGTTGCCATTCCCAGATTTTGAAAAACCCTCACACTTTAAAGTTATCAGTTACATACAAACAGGTACAGAGTATATTACAGTCGGGCTTGACCGACTTTCTTACTTGTTTTTTCCTGAAACCTGATTTGCGAAAAAATTGTCTGCGAAACACGCCCAATGTGTCGAACGACGACTTA
The DNA here is from genome assembly GCA_018904225.1 of Lordiphosa mommai. Classification (NCBI taxonomy): domain Eukaryota; kingdom Metazoa; phylum Arthropoda; class Insecta; order Diptera; family Drosophilidae; genus Lordiphosa; species Lordiphosa mommai. The sequence goes on along the minus strand of JAEIFT010001091.1, from coordinate 4,245 downwards.
ATTATTTAAGGTGTATACTCAGTTGAGATAAAAATTTGGTTTTTTACAATACTTCATATAAATAGAAACACTTTTAAGCAGCTTTGAAAATTGAATACTTTTGAATAGCTTCCTTATTTAAATGAAGTATTGTGCCGAACTACATTTTTATCTCATCTGAGCTCAAGCCTTTACGACATACAAGTTTCTGAATTTATGCGATTTGTTTGGTATAGAGAAACGAGCATGGTTTTTCGAACTAACATTCGTTGACAAATCGACAACAGCACTCCACCGTCCCACTCTTTCTTCGCTTATAAGCACTTAAGCAAGTTTGCTAATGTTTAAAGTTTTTTTTATTATTTCTCTTCTTTATTTATTTCTCTTTTTTATTATTTCTCTGTATATAACAGAAGACTTAGCCAGTTCCACCACCGTAGAAAGTTAACATGTTGTGCGTTAGCGAATTTCTCAGTTAGATCGTCGTTTTAGAACGGATGGTGTACTTTTTGAGAACGAGGGGCTTATTTCAAGAATGGAAAAAATAAGAACGGATTGGGTATAAAAGTAAAAATTTGTGCTGCCTATTAGGGACGCAATTTTTTTCAAGTGTAGAGTCCACCTAATTCGTTAAATATTAATGTGATTCAATCTTGTATTATATTGATTCCAAGCAAAAGAAAACTGGTTTTTAGTTTCAATTTGTGACAATAAGATATTAAACGAATTCAAATAAAACGATCGTCTTTAGAGGTAAAGAACGTTCAAGACAACTAAAATAAAGCGTGTTCCCGTAAGAGTGTTCTGCATCAAATGATAGAGTGATGGTGCAAGGTCTGGGATATAAGGCAGGTCATCTGGTACTCTCGAAATTGTTATTTTTTTTTAAATATTTACGTTTAAATTAATGTTAATGTTAATGGTCTGTTAATTGATATAAGTAAGACTATAAAATAGTCTCCCCCTGAGTAACGGGTAACGGGACTTTCAGCTTCCTCTCTCGTTATTTACTTCCCATCAGAGTGTATTAAAATGTTGCCCAGATGCTTGCGACTCCATAAGTAAATATATTATTTATCAGCATGTGGGGTGAAGGTAACTTGTACTGTCCGTCTTTCTGTGTAAGTCTCCAGACATGTTCTTCCACAGATTCTTGAAATTCTGTCCCATAGCTTAGTCGGTCATTCTCACAAGATAGGGCAATACCAATAGATAAAGAGTAAAATTTATATACCAAAAATGTGATAAACTGGATGCCATATCGATATGGGCACATGCGACTGCTTTTTTATCTATATCAATATGCCATATCGTGAAAGTCCGCCTTAACATTTCGTAATTCAGATTTGAAGGCACAAACAAACATTTTTTATATCAAGCAACAATTGTGAGCGATTTCTTTTCACTACGATAACTAAGACTGCAAAGATCAAACTATGCATTAAACAAGACCAACTTGAATATTCCTTTATCCCAGTATTTTCGTACTTAGCTTGGAAAGTTGGAGAACTTTTGTCTTAGGCCTCGAATCGAAACTCGTCTAATGCTTTACCAATTAATTTAAATAACTTTCTCAGCAGGACCCATGGCCTGTGCAAAGGACATTCAACAAAAGCCTTCTCTGTCTCACTCTCTCTCTGATAGTTTTAATGTCAGTTCAGATGTAAATGCGTGCTTGGCCTTCGATTAATTCATTATGTCTGGCAGTCTGACCGGGAGAGCTGCCTGCTAGCCTGCCTGACGTTAGCGACATTGCCAGAGTTGTAGTTAAGGGCTTAGTGAAGGCATTAGGCGTCGATGAGCAGCGCCCGGCCCACTCGAAGTTTGTGTGGACTAAAGGTGCGCCTAAAAGCGCCGCAGGCTGGGCTAGGCCAACTTGGGCGCGTGCACACACACACACACTGAGGCAGTGTCACAGCGATAAAATGTGGAAGCGGATTAGGCGCTCCATTCGCGCCGCGCGCGTTGCACTAATCAGTAAATGGCACTTGATTCACTGCGCAAGTGGAATTTTTGATAACTTTGCCAAGAGGAAAAGTTGGTCAAAGTTGACTGTCGCTTTAATGTATAAGTGCTTATCTGGCAACGAGTATATGACTAGATGACGCTCTTGCTATGGCAGCCCTTGCCGGCACCCTCAAAAAAGCCAACAAATCCAGATGGCATGGGCTTACTTCACGTGCCTTCTTCTTTTTTTCCGTTTGCTCTGCCTGTTTGCTATGTTCGGCCCAAGTTTGCAAAGTTTTTTCAGCAGACATTTGCTCTTCAACAACCGACGCACAGTGGCACTCACACACCCAACAAATTCCACAAGACGCTGGCAACACGTCACACAAATGTCGCCGAAAGCAAGTCTCAATGCATACCGTCGATCTTGGGGGTCGGTCATGGGGCGCTCCTTTGCGGCCAATTGAATTGTTACATCGGGTCGAACAAGCGCTTGGTCATTGGGCAATAGCTGGAGCACTTAACCAGCCCGACACAAGCAACAACAGGGAACAGCTATAATGGGGGCGGCAACAGCCAAGATCTCATTTGCGCTCTGTTTGTTTGCCTTTCGTTACCGAGGCTCTGTATGATTTCTGATTTATGTGAAAGTGCAAGTACTAGGTCATAGGCCGGAATTGGGCCTGTGAAAGTATGCCATGAGGATTGCAGATGTGCGGAAATATCTATGATAGTTAACATAAAATATTGTAATGGTCGGAAATAGCGACCTGTGGTTCAGTGTAGCTTCAAACTCTTTTTGTTTTTAGTCGATTCTTTTACTTTGGTATGCATAGAAAATACCCATTTGTATTTGAAAGCCAAAATTCATTGTAGCTCAAATGTTAAAGTGCTGAGCCATCTAATGAGACCTGGCACTGCTTGTTAATAGAGCAACTGGACTATCTGATAACCTGATATTTCTACTCCTGACCATGAGGTTTTCCAGATGGTCCATATGGTTGACAATGGAAGTAAATTAATACTGAAAGACGCTGATATTGAAACAACATACAAAACATAAAAAGAAACATAACAAGTCCATGAAAGTTAAAAACGTTTTCTTTTATCAATAAAACTAGGTTACAACCAAAGAGTAATTTGGCCAATTATTTTTTGATGATGTATTTTGGGATGCTGAACCCAAATATTAATTCATCTTTGAGTTGGAATTCTTTTCAGTTTTTTGGTAGATACCCTTACATCTTAAGCCATATATTGAGAAACAAACTTTACGTAGAGTCAAGCAAGGTATTAGTTGAAGAGGTTGAGGCCGAATTTCTAATAATCTATTATTAGATCATTTTCAAATCCGTTTTAGATGTTTGAATGGTAGAAGCAAAAATGTTTCGAAATAAAAAAAAACGTGCGTAATTATACACTTGAAAAGTGTATATAATTTTGCTTAGTAGTTACGCATAGAAATATTCATTTCCGACCCCATAAACTATATATTCTTGATCAGGACGACGAGCTGAGTTCATTTCTTCCTTCGTCCAAATGTCCATCTGTCCGTCTGTCTGTCCGTCATGTTTGTCTGTCTATCTTTCTGCCCAAATGGTCCCTCAGTTTTTAAAGCTATCGAGCTGAAATTTTGCACAGTCTTCTTTTTACTGCACGCAACTAATATGTCGGAATTGACCGAATCGGATGACTATATCTGATAGCTGTCATAAGGTACGATCGGTCGAAAAATAAGTCTTTGTGAGAAAAACTTTTTGATTTCCATCGTAGCATCACCAATCGTAGTTAATATTACTTTTGCATGTTTCCCACACAATATGGAAAAAAATTGATCAAAATCGGATGACTATAGCATATAGCTGCCATAGAAACAGACGGTCAAAAAAAACTACTTCTGATGAGAAAAAACTTTGTTTTCCATCGTAGCGTCTCCAATCTTAATATATTGGTTTTATATGCTTTGACGCCAATTCGGAAGAAACATTTATGAAAATCGGATGATATAGCATATAGCTGCCATATAAACGTTCGGTAAAAAAATACTTCTGATGAGAAAAACTTTTTTTTTTCTATCGTAGCGTCTCCAATCTTGGTATATATTAGTTTATATTCTTTCACATAATTTCGAAAAATTTATCAAATTCGGAGGACCTGTATATAGCTGCCATTGGACCGATCGGACGGAAAATGTGTTTTACTAAGAAAAGTTTTTTATGGTATCAAATTTTTATTATCAATGATTTAAAAATTATGAAAATATTTGATATCTATATCCTATATATATTTTACCGGTTAAATCAGTTGGAGTAATCTTTT
>JAEIFT010001090.1:0-11025 GCA_018904225.1 Lordiphosa mommai | reverse complement strand
CAAACTTTGGACCTTAGAGTCCACTACTATTTGGCTACACATTTATCGAAACCATTCGGATCTGACTATAGTTTATACTAGGGGTGCGCGCGTGACGTGAATTAAAACGTGCATGTGCATCCGTGATCCGTGCGTGATTCGTACGTGTAAATGTTATACCCATGTGTTCTACAAATCACATCTGCTCCAAAAACGAACCAATTCCCATACGATTTCGGTCGTTTTTGAAGAAGACTTGGGATACATCGTGAATAAAAGTCATACAGTGTTCACGAAATTGCTGCATACAAAAGGCGCAGTGTGGCCATAATTGAATTTAGGTCAATGCATTGCAATTAATTGTTTGCTTGATCGCAATGCAAAAATTGGGGGTGTACTTTTGAACAACGCTTAGCCACACACTCACATGCATACAAACGTTGTTTTTATCACTCTCGCGCTTTTCGCAAAATCTCAACGCGACTCCAGAATTTAACGATTTTATACACTTGAAAAGTGTATATTAATTTCGGCCCGAAGTTTGTAACGCATAAATATTACATTTCCGACCCCTGATATATATATTCTTGATCAGGACGACGAGCCGAGTTCATTTCCGTTGTCCGTCCGTCCGTCTGTCCGTCTGTCCGTCTGTCTGTCCGTCTGTCCGTCTGTCTGTTTCTACGCGAACTAGTCTCTCAGTTTTAAAGCTATCGAGCTGAAATTTTGCACAAGTCTTCTTTTTACTGCACGCAACTAATATGTCGGAACCGGCCGGATCCGGATGACTATATCGCTAGCTCTTCCATAGGAACCGATCGGTCTAAGAACTAGTTCTAGTTAGAAAAACTTTTTTGTTTTCCATCGTAGCGTCACTAATCTTGGTATATGTTGGTTTTTTATGCTTCACCTTAATTCTGGAAAAATGTATTAAAATCGGATCACTATATTTTATAAATTAAAATTTTACATAGCTTTCCAATCGTAACATATATTTGTTTTATATGTTTCCCCACATTTTGAAAAAATTTATCCAAATCGGTTATAGCTATTATAGCTGCCATATAAACGGTCGGTCAAAAACTGCTTCTAGTGAGAGAAAAACTTTTTTGTTTTCTATCGTAGCGTCCCCAATCTTGGTATATATTAGTTTTATATGCTTTTACATAATCCAAATCGGATGACTATAGTACTGTAGCTGCCATAGGACCGATCGGTCGGAAAATGTGTTTTACTAGAAAAGTTTTTTTATGGTATCAAATTTTTAATATCAATGATTTGAGAAATTTTGAATATCTGATATCTTTATCCTATATGTATTTTTCCGGTTAAATCGGTTGAATAAAGTTTTCAAATTGTATTAAAACTTCGGCGCAGACGAAGTTGGCTGCCTTCTCGTTTTATATTTATCTGATCAACTGGTACGGGCACACTTAAATTAAAGGAAGACAACACTTCCACGAATCAACAATTTTGTTTGCGTTTCCACAAATCTGTCTTGAAGTATGTAAAAAAGTAATCTTCTGAATAGAATTCAAATGCATTTTTATGGTGCGTGACCAATCGTGATCGTGCAACCTTAAATCGTGCATGAATCTTGCGTGACGCGAAACGCTCAATAAATTAAGTTCGTAAATCATGCTCAAGAGATTTTTATTTAGTGAAGGAAAAATCGCTCCCACGCGCACCTCTACTCTGAACCACGATTGATCCTGTGCAATCTGGAACTGGTCCTAAAAGAGTAAAATATCTGAGTACACTTTATCAACCAACGAATCGAAATTCAAGTTCATAGCTTTAATATTTTTTCTAAGATATGGATCTGAACCGCTTTTGAACCGTTTTAAGCTATTTCGGAGGCGGGTTGAAAAGGAAAAAGATGGCACTTCATATTACTAACTTTCACACCACTTTTTGAAGCTAGCTCAATCGGGCTCGGATCCGGTTTTAATCCGGGAAAATATCGAACTCTATTTTACCAATCTATCCACCAAATTTTATATTTGTAAATGAAATTTCTTCAGAACTGCCTTAATCTGCTGATAAACCGGTTGCGTGATCATCCGTGACCTCTCCTTTAATCGTTCATGAATCGTGCTTGACGCTAAATCCGTAAAAAATTGTGTGCGTGAATCATGCGACAAGAGATTTTAATTTCGTGAATCGTGCGATACGTGTAGGAAAAAAATCGCTCACGCGCGCTCTTCTATTATAAACCACATACCGAAATTTGAAGTTTATGCCATGTATTCTACGACACAATTCCCATACAATTTCGGTCGATTTTCGGTTGAAAGAGATTTGTAGAATATTTTCGGAGATATTGGGATTTGGGAAAATTCGGAATTACCGCGATTATAACAGACCCTCTCAAAAACACACAAAACAATTTATTAAAATGGATCCAGCTGTTTAAGACCAGTTCAGTGACACTCACGAACGTACAGAATAATTATATATATTATATAAAGATACTTTATGTGGACGAAAATCAATATTTCTGTATAAAAGCTAATTAAAATGTCTCTGGTTCAAATCACTTTACCTAAATGCCAGCGACCTAGGCCATTGTCATTATTGTCGCAGCTGCCATTAAAACATCAAAAAACCTTGGTACAAAAATTCTGATTAGCAAATTTGATTTCGTTTCAAAAAAATACAGTATCCCACCATCTTCAATGCCTCTCCGTTGCGCAATCAGGCAGGTGTTTTGCTCTATGGCCCACCGGGCACTGGTAAAACCTATTTGGTCTCACAATTGGCTACCTCATGGAATTTGCGCATCATATCGGTCAAGGGACCCGAATTACTGGCCAAATATATAGGACAGAGTGAGGAGAATGTTCGGAATCTGTTTAATCGTGCTCGCAGTGCCAAGCCATGTGTACTGTTCTTCGATGAGTTTGACAGTTTGGCACCCAAGCGTGGTCATGACTCCACCGGTGTGACAGATCGTGTGGTCAATCAACTGCTGACCGAACTAGATGGTGTCGAAGGCCTACAGGGTGTCACTGTTATAGCAGCCACATCTCGACCAGAATTACTTGATCCTGCGCTATTACGTTCGGGTCGCATAGATCGTTTGGTTGAGTGTCCGCTACCGGATGCAGCGGCACGTGTACGCATCTTTGAGACACTGAGTTCTACCCTAAATCTAGATGAATGTGTGGACTTTGATTGGTTTGCTGGGAAAACACAAAATTATACAGGTGCTGATGTGCAAAGTGTTCTGACCTCGGCAAACATGGCGGCAGTTAAGGAGGCGCTAACACAATTCGGACATGAGGTAAGTGACGACCGGAAATTAAGCAGGAGAAGTTCTTGGTAGCTCTTTCCCATCGTTAAAAGGGGAGGGGATAAACAACAAGTGCATAGAAACTATTTTTGGGCTATCTTACGTGCCTGGCATCTGGATCAGCAGGATACAGGGATGGCATTTTCTCTTTTAGATATAAGTCACGTAACGGATATTTCCTTATTGATATGCGATAATCGCGCATGCGCACGTTCGGCATAAGACAATGGAAACAATATTTCTTGTGCATAAATTAAGCCGCCAGCAAAAGCAAACAGCAAACACACAGAAGACTCGAAGGGCCCGATAATAAAGAATTCGAAGAACCACAAACATGCTTAGAATAAAAGAACAACAAGTAATAACAATAACAACAATTGTGCAACGACAACATGCGGGAGGCGACAACAACAACTACCTACCTATACACCTACCTGTGCTCAAGGGTACCTCACAACCAGGATCGTGATTTAGCCTAGCTGCTTGAACAAATATTATTGAAGTTTAACAAGTACGGCGAATACTCAATCACACACTCTGCACTTCTCGGCTGCGTTTTCGTCGTTCGAGCGAACGTTCAAAATAACAAAAAACAAAAAAAAGTTTGTCGATTGATCGTTACTTTTTCAGTTGTGTGCGCACATTCAAGCAAATCGGTTGGTCTTGGTCTCGCTGTCGGATACGGTTAGTGCAACGGAAGTCCCCCCACCGACCCAAAACGACTCTCCTTCTCTGTATCTCTCGCTCTTACTTTTAAAATGAGAATTAAAAAATTGGCAACCAAGCGGAAATGCATATGAACCAACAGGCAAGACGCCTCATGCTTTGACAACCAAAAAAAAAAAAAACATTGTCACAATGTTTTCCTTCCAAAATAAATATAAAAAAATAATTAAGACAAAGAACGTGATTTTTGCGTGTGCGAAAAGAAAAAAATTATGTTCCCATTTGGTCTGACATGGATGGCCCCAAACCAAAATAAAAACTTAACAGAAATGTTTCAGGCACTGAAATAAATAAAACCAACTCAAGTGCAAAAAAAAAAACAACAAATAAACAAATTTTGAAGACTGTGTAAAAATGTCTGCAAAAAGCATTTTCATCTTGAGAAAATGGCAAATGGGAACACAGAGAAATTAAGATAAATTTTTAATCTACCTAAAGAAAATAAAAAAACAACAATTAACAAAAAATAAAGAAATGTGTTGAAAATTTGAATATAAAACAACAATTAGCAAAAAACTGATGAAATGTGTGGAAAATTTCAAGTATATTATACCACGCGTTTTAAAAAGTCTTCAGTTTTGGATATAAATTTTAAAAAAAAATGAGCTTATTAAGCCAATTTTTACTTTTAAAATCCTAAAAATTTTTTTCTTTAGTGCATTTATAATTTTTGAAGTAATCACTTTAGTCTATTCTAAAAGTAACTGAGAGGGCAAAAGCTAACTTCGACTGTGCCAGATTTTAATATCAAAAAAATTTATCAACTGATTTAGCCAGTAAAATATATATAGGATATAGATATCAGATATTTAAAATTTTAAATCGTTGATGATAATAAAAATTTGATACCATAAAAAAATTTCTTAGTAAAAGACATTTTCCGACCGATCAATCCTATTGGCAGCTATATGCTGTAATCATCCCGTTTTGTTAATTTTTTTAAATTATGTGAAAACATATAAAACAATATATACCAAGATGGGACGCTATGATAGAAAACAAAAAGTTTTCTCACTAGAACTGGTAATTTAGACCGACTGTTTCTATGGCAGCTATATAATATGGTCATCGGATTTGGATCCAATTTTTCCAGAATTGTGTGGAAGCATATAAAACTAATATATAACACGTTTGTGACGCTACGATGGAAAACAAAAAGTTTTTCTAACTAGAACTTTTTTTTTGACCGACTGTTTCTATGGCAGCTTTATGATATAGTCATCCCGATCCCGGCCGGTTTCGACATATTGGTTGCGGCAGTAAAAGAAGACTATGTGCAAATTTCAGCTCGATAACTTTAAAACTGAGGGACTAGTTCGCGTAGAAACAAACGGACGGACGATATGAACCAGCTCGTCGTCCTGATCAAGAATATATAGTTTATGTGATCGGAAATGAATATTTCTATGCGTTACAAACTTCTGGGCAAAATTAATATACACTTTTCAAGTGTATAAAGAAATCAAAAACGTTTTACATTTTTGCTGTTTCCAATTCTGACCGATTGGTAGCACAAGTTATGTTTATATAACTATCAAAAAGTAGTACACACAATACTTCAAAAAAGAGGGGATGTTTCAGAAGGCTCCCGCCTTTATCTTCAGTAAAAAAGCCATAAAATAACTGGTCAAGGCTGTAAATGAATCAATCATTTCGAGATTGATTAACGATTCAATCACAGGTTGTGTTTTCAAGATAGTCTCCATTTGGGTTAATACATCAAGTCCAGGGGTAATTTAATAAGTATGTCCCTTTCAAAGAATAGGTTTTCCAAAGTTTTTTTATACCCGTTACTCGTAGAGTAAAAGGGTATACTAAGTTCGTGCAAATGTATGTAACAGGCAGAAGGAAGCATCTCCGACCCCATAAGTATATATATTCTTGATCAGCATCAATAGCCGAGTCGATATAGACATGTCCGTCTGTCCGTCTGTTCGTCCGTCCGTCCGTCCGTCCGTCCGTCCGTATGAACACCTAGATCTCAGAGACTATAAGAGCTAGAGCTACCAAATTTTCAGTGTATACTTGTATTGTTTGTAGGCAGATCAAGTTTGTTTCAAATTTTGCCCGCCCCTGCCGCCCCCGCAATTTGAAAAAAACCTCATATCTCCTACAATTTTGAAAATAGACAGTTCAAATCATCTAGACATATATCTTAATCATCATTACCTATCGATCCGCCATACATCATTTTTCGATCAGATGAACTATAGTAGAGTTGCCCCCCCCAAATTTGAAAAATACCTCATATCTCCCACAATTTTGAAAACAGATTGTTTGAACCTTCTAGACATATATTTTAATAATTATTACCTATCGATCAGCCATACATCATTTTTCGATCAGATGAACGATAGTAGGGTTGCCGCCCCGCAATTTGAAAAATATCTCATATCTCCCACAATTTTGAAAATAATTATTCGTACCCTCTAAACATATATTTTAATCATCACTACCTATCGATCCGCTATACATCGTTTCCTGATCAGTTGTTGGATAGAAAAGTTGCCGCCCCCGCAATTTGAAAAAAAAACTCATATCTTCCATAATTTTGAAAATAGACTGTTTAAACCTTCTAGACATATGTCTTAATCCTCATTACCTATCGATCCACCGTACATCCTTTTTCTGAACGATAGTAGAGTTGCCGCCCCCCCAATTTGAAAAATACCTCATATCTCCCTCAATTTTGAAATCGATTATTCGAACCCTCTAGACATTATTAATCATCACTACCTATCGATCCTCATACATCGTTTCCTGATCAGATGAACGATAGAAAAGTTCACGCCCCGCAATTTAAACATACCTCATATCACCCACAATTTTGAAAATAGATTGTTTGAAACCTCTAGACATATATTTTAATAATTATTACCTATCGATCAAGCGTTACATGTTTCTGATCAGATGAACTATATATTCGGACCAATTGTATGCCTTTGTGGTCATCCTAATACTGTCGGACAACTAAGATGTCGGCTAAAAGATTTCTTTGTGATTTGGTAGTTAAACTAACGCCACAATATTTACATTTATATTAGCCACATATTTTATTTAACGTTAATATGTTTTGTAAGTTCCGCAAAACCTCTTTGCTTATTCAATAGATCAACACAACAACAACATTTTTGGGCGTTTTCAATTTAACCTTAGTTTTGTTCCTTTATCCAACTTTCCGAACTCCATTTGAAATTGTTCGCTATTTTCTCTTTTAACTCCACAAATATTTTCATTCAAGCTGATACTACAAAAAAACGGGAATTGATTTTATTCACAAATTTTAAATCTAGTTTGTTTTTGAGTTCATTCAACACCTTCTGAGTGATGCTCTAGCAACGGTATTTTGGTTAAGAATTGCGACGCTCTCCAAGCTACAAGAGGGATTACCTTTGCTTAGGCTTATATGATCAATTTTAAGCGTAGGATGAATACTCAATGTTTAGGTGCTGCCCATCAAGGTTGTGCTGCCCATCATAATAATTTGTTCTGCTTATCGACTATCGTTCATCTGATCGGAAAACGATTTATTGTGCATCGATAAATAGTGAGCGTGATAAATCTAACATGTCCGAACAATCTATCTGGAGAATTGTGGGAGATATGACGTTTTTTTAAATTACGGAGGAGGTTCGGGGACAAGGCAAAATCCAAAAAAATTCATACGAACAGATGGATTTGGCTATATAGACTTAGCTGTTAATGCTGATCAATAATATATAGACTTTATAGGGTTTAATGCTTCCTTCTGATTGTTACATACATTAGCTCAAACTAAATATACTCTTTGTACCTTGGCTAGAGTATAAATATAAACTCTATCGTAAGTCCTTCTGGTCATTACCGAAATTTTTATCACTTGAATAATAAGAGTCTAATAAGAGATATGATGATTATCTCGAAAAACAGTCTGTAGCTCTAACTAAGCCGTTTTGCAATCAAACAAGACTCCGATTTTTCCATTGTTATCCGATGGCTTAACAGAAAAAACAGAGAACTCGAACGGACAGAAATAGTTTACATTTAATCAGTTCACCCCACACGCATTTTCAAAATATCAACCTAAATGTAATTAATAGATAAATTTTTACATATTTGTTTTAACCACTAAAATAAATCTAACATTCGATTAAATCTTAACACTTTTCCAAATATAAAGCCTATGTTGTTACATCAAATGATAAGAGAATTCAAACCATAAAATTGTGCAAAAGCAATGTACGAGTGTTCTACCAATTCAAAATATCAATGATGCCGCAACAACAAATCGCATTCGCTACAATAATTAATAAAACAAAGGTATGGTTAAACGTTTTTGGGCCATGTGTGTGGCATAGCAGCACCATTTTCAATAACCACTATTGAATGACTGACAGAAAAAACAACAACAACAACAATAAGAAGAAGAAATAATGCATACTTCAAGCATCGCATGTGGCAACAAATGTGACAAAAAAACGGAAGTGAATAAATTAAAAGTCACAAAGCGTGTGTGCATATATCAAACAAAAAATCAACACCGGCAACAAAAACAACAACTTTGGCTACTAGTTACATCGCTACCTGTAATGTAAAAAAAATCCTTCGAAACAAAGCAACTGTGGACGCAAAGCCTTAAAAATATAAAATAAGAATTAATTTAAGCTGATGGACTGAGTGACTTGGCTTACTGGCTAGTTAACTAAACTCTAATGTTGGCTCAGGGTCCATTGTGGTTGGAAGACATTTACATACCGTCTTTATTCCAGAGTATATGTGTTTTGGAGAGAGATATGTTTTAGTAACTAGAATAAAAACATCAAATCATTTATCAAAAAGATGATATATTCCTTTAAGTTTTAAGCATGCACATTCTAAGAGTTGCTACTTTTTTAGACAGTTCCTAACTCTTCTTTAAATAATAACATATTCTGGCCGTTTTCTGTTCCTCTCAAATTTATCGGGTAAAACGGGTAAATGTTTTCATTTTCGAAAATAATAACGAGTATCTTTAAATTTTCATTTAACATCATTTGACTGTCCTGATAGAAAATTACCTTAACCGAATTCTCTAATTGTTACTTAAAAACAAGAATAAAGGTTCGGTTCGCGAACCAGAATAAAAGAGTTTTGCGCTTAAGATTTTAGTTCGAATTTTGATGTATTTAAAAATTTCTACGCTGTTCTTTGGTAAAGTTCTCTCACATTCCATTCTTCTCCCAAAAGTACCTGGTTGTCACAACGGCCTTACCTGCTTTGAAAATTTACTGGGAGAGTGATATTTTTATATCTAGACATTTAATTGCTGGTTTTTTATCCTAAATGCTCTGTTTAGCTATGCTTAGTTTGCTAAATCATTTCTTGAAGTGAGGTCGAAAATGCGTACATAAACATTATATTAAGTTCGATAAAAAAGTTGACTAGAATTCGTCCGTTAATTCAAAAATGTTGAGGCGCTTTAATACTAATAATATTTACTTTTTACATTTAGTTAGAAATTTATGAAAATAAGTTTATGTTGTTTAAAAAGATGACTTTAGGTAATTTTTAAAGAAAGAAGGTCCATTGATTAGGTAATTTATATAAAACGATCTGTTCTTGAGAATCAAAATAGCTGAACCGAACTAGTTATAAAGTTTATAGCTTAGGTATTTATTGACTTTTAATTGAAAAGCGTTATTTTTAACATCTTAGTCCGACTTTGTCAATTGAATTTCTGATAGTTTCATAGTTTTCGAAGCATAACATGCCCTCATCTTGTAAATGCTTGCGTTCTCTTCGCATTCCTTCTTCTCTTTTCATAATCTATTGCTTTACCTGAACTTCTTCAAGATATATTTAGCACAATTGATTTTATTCTTTGCTGCTATATTAGCTTAGTGGAGCTACTCATATGAATGTATGAGTCAGTTAAGTTTTAGCTCAGTTACCTTGTAAAATGTGTATAATATTGAGGGGTTGTATATATGCTGTCAAGTTTATAAATTTTATCATTATTTAGGGTGTTAAATAATATCATAAGAAGAATGTAGTTTACTATGAAATTTTTAAAGGTATGAATCATTTTTTTTTTTTTTTGGCAATATTGCAGCTGGCAATCTTAACCTGTATCTTTGAGAGACATTAAATTGTGCTTGTTGAAGTCTGGTACTTTGTGGCAGTCTGTGGTACAATGGTTAGTGTGTACGTCTATTGTCCGGGAGGACTCTGGGTTCGATCTTGCCTCGGCGGAACATCCAATAAAAGTATTCTCTTTAATAATTATACACATAAAGGTCATCTTCACCATAGTTGACACCAGCTGTGAAGTAAAATAGTCATGAGAATTTATCCCATAAAAAAAAAAAATGTTGCTTAGTAAAACTTTTTTTTCCGACCGATCGTTCATGTGCAGCTATATGCTATAGTCATCGATTTGATCGGGCACTTTTCAGAATTGTGTGAAAACATATAATACAAATATATTCTACGATTGAAGACGCTACGATGGAAATAAAAAAGTTTTTCTCACAAAAGACTTATTTTTCGACCGATCGTTCCTATGGCAGCTATATGATATAGTCATCGGATCCGGCCGGTTCCGACATATTAGTTGCGTGCAGTAAAAAGAAGACTCTGTGCAAAATTTCAGCTAGATAGCTTTAAAACTGAGAGACTAGTTCGCGTAGAAACAGACAGATGGACAGACAGACGGACAGACAGACAAACAGACAGACGGACAGACAGACGGACAGACGGACGGACAAGCGGAAATGAACTCAGCTCGTCGTCCTGATCAAGAATATAGTTAATGGGGTCCGGAAATGAATATTTCTATGCGTTACAAACTTCTGGGCAAAATTAATATACGCTTGCCAAGGTAAAAAATATTCTAAGGTGTTCTGAAATCGTTTTCGACACAATTTACATACGATTTGGGTCGATTTTGGGTCGAAAGCGATTTGTAGAAGCGATTTTCGGAAACAGGCCTGATAATATAATAAGCGTGATTCGAATACTCCTACTGGGTATCTTGTGGTCGTTGGCAAAGATTTGCTTTATTTTTT
>JAEIFT010000109.1:600000-763169 GCA_018904225.1 Lordiphosa mommai | reverse complement strand
ATACCAAGATTAGTGACTCTACGATGGGAAAACAAAAGTTTTTCTAACTAGAACTTATTCTTAGACCGATCGTTCCTATGGCAGCTATATGATATAGTCATCCGATCCGGCCGGTTCCGACATATTAGTTGCGTGCAGTAAAAAGAAGACTCTGTGCAAAATTTCAGCTTGATAGCTTAAAAACTGAGAGACTAGTTCGCGTAGAAACAGACAGACAGACGGACAGACGGACGGACGGACAGACGGAATTGAACTCAGTTCGTCGTCCTGATCAAGAATATATATAGTTTATGTGGTCGGAAATGAATATTTCTATGCGTTACAAACTTCTGGGCAAAATTAATATACACTTTTCAAGTGTATAAAAAGAAAGTCAATACTAGGGATGCGGAAAAGAAGTAGCAATGAAAGAGAAAAGCAGGTAGAAAAATTCAAAAAGAAAGAATAGAGGTCGGAAAAAAAGGAGGAAGAGTTCCAGTGAAAAAAAATTCTGGATATGATTATTTAACTTTCAACTTTAAATGACTTCGACTGACTGTGAAGAAGAACCAATGTCAAATAATAAATCTATTAATGACATTATAGATTCCTTCGAAAATAGCCCAAAAGAACTACAGTAGGTATGCCCATGGCAACGTGCAGGCTACAGAAAAATGGGAATCTATGAATTCCTGAAGGACTGCATGTCTGTCGCAGCGAAAAGTGCTCTTTGGACATATGACTCAGCCTAGCTGTCCCCTACAACGACTTCCGTAGAAACTGCAGACACGAGGAGTAGATCGACTCGGTCTCACACCCCTTCTGTTGCCTCTTCGAGCGCCATTCTCTTAAAGATATATCTCACAGACTAATTTTGGGTTTTGGAAAGGCATCTTGATGTTTTCTTTCATATAGCCCCACAAAATAGAAGGAATATACAGAAGCAATTCCTTATCCAGCACAATGGGACATCTAATGGGCTCAGAGTGCAAGTAGGCAGATATCCTCCTTACATAATTCGCAATTCACAAAATTTAAGCTGCAAGCATTGTTTAATCTTTTGAAATTGGAAATTAAGTATATACAACAGTCTTCTCCTTCCTTCTTTATATTAATCAAATGAATTGCAAAGCAGAATTTGTTGAATTAAATCCACAAATTAATATGTAATAATGACTTTTAGCATTCAATTCTCATTCCCTTGGAATAGCATCAATATTTAATTTATGCCGCCAATATTAATCAATTAGTGTGTGGACAGCAAACAGCACTTATGGCCGTCTGATTGGCAACATTTCGGAAAAAGGGGGCAAACCATGCCCAGCATATAAAAAGGGGGTTGGGCCCCCCACATATGAGGCTGCTGCTGCTGTCGCCGCTGCCGTCGCACAAAAGGCAACAAGCAAATCCAATAATACAATTTATTATCAATGCCAGAGACCTCGTAACCACCCCTAAAATGCTGCCTGGGGGGAGGCCAACAAGGGCGGAATCATAAATAACGCCACAAAAACGACAGCAAGGCAGTGGCTTGGCCAGGCTGGCTGGCCCAAGGATCGGGCAGGAACGACATCCAATGTGGCGCAACATATTTTCATATCAAATTAAAAAAAAAAAGGAGGAAAAAGGGGAGGCAAGCTGGATGGAATGTGTGCAGCGCCAACACAATACAATTAAAAGCTAATTAGCTTTTAATTAAAGCTTATTAATTAAATTACCCGGGCCAGGCGTAAATAATATGAAATTTGTTTTAATTAAAACGCACGTCAAAAAGGGAAGCCAAGTTGTGGATTAGAGGAGCAAGAAACTGGCACAAAAGTATCTGTTAGCTGGAGAAGATTACGCTAGCACAGTTGCCAGTTGCGGTTTTTGGCGCAGTGCAAACACAAAAAAATAAATGAAGAAAAAAAAAAAACTTGTGCTAAAAAAGCAAACAGCGGCCACTGCCAGATACAGATATACTCAGAGATATAAATACAGATACGGTTACGGTAACTGGGCCTGGGCGACGTGTTGTCGTTGTCGTGCATTTGTATCTGTGTATCTCAAAGATACGCATAAGTAAGGCCAGCCAAACAGCCGGCCGGCAGCGGCAGCTATTAAGGGGCGTTTCATTTTATGTTTCATTTGCGCCGACAACGTTGCTGATGACGACAAAATGATAATGACGACAACAACGACGACGACGACGGCGACGACTACGCTGGCTACCTGTATGAATGAGTCGCAGGCATAGCAGACCCAGTCCAGCAGCAACAACAAAACAGCATGCAATGAATGGTTGTGGCTGCTGCCTGCTCTCCACCTCCTGCCCCCTTCCAACCACAAGTTAAGAGCCAAGTTAGGCACTCGCTTTGGCGCTGTGACTCTGAGGCTGGCCCCCAAAGCATGACTAACAGCGTTGGCGCGCTACAACAACAACAATAACAATAGCAACAACAACAACAGCAACAACAACTACAACGAAGACATCGTCAGCGCGGCTTGTCGTGTCATCGTAGACGTCGTTGTCGTGCAACTGTAGGAAAAAAAAACAACAACGAAAAAGAAAACTATTTTCCAAATACACTTACCAAATTCAAACACTTGAAATAGTGTTAAGTTAACTTCTACCGAAGTTTAGATACCCCGCAAAATAACCTATGTTTCTTAATAACCTCTACACAGTCTGGTCTTACCAATCAACAGAACAAATTAAGTTTCGATCGGTAAAGTGGTAAGAGAAATTTGATATATCATTGATCGAGAGTTTGGAATCGGCATGTGCTATTTATCATAAAAACTGAGGGAGGACATAGCTTAAAAACCGCAGATAGACCTACAAACGGACATGACCATTTCAACCCGGCTTTTCAAGCTGATCAAGACTATGTAGCATATATAAAGGAAGTTCTCTATAACGATCTTCCGTATAATAAAGTTTTCTATATAAGGAATTCATATCCAGAACCCTGAAATTTTGTTTAATGGTAAAACAAGTCTTAGTTACGATTTTTCTGTATAACGAAGCTTTTTTTTTGTCCCCTTAAAACTAGTTGTATGGAAGTTCGCCTGTACTTTATTGGGTCGGAGACGATATTTGCAAGGGTAGTATAAAAATATACTTGAAACCTTCTATTTGTACGACCATCTTTACAATAACTGTATCTTGGGTTCATCCAATAAATATCGAAATAATAAAATTGGTTTTTTGGCTTGGATATATCTCAAATTGAATGAAAGATATTAATCTGACATTTTCTGACATCTATTCATCAATGGAGAACAAATTTTTCATTACTTTTCGGTAAACTTCGATGTTTTAAGGTGAATCATACCTAAATTTATACCAACGGGGTACAACTGCACCCCACAACCTTGGACTGATACTTTTAGGAAACTAATTATCAGAATGAGATGAATTTTTGAAAAAAATTACTAAAATTACCCTAAAGTTATTCAGGCCTGTTCCCGTTTCCGATTTCGATCAAATTATGTGGAATCAAAATTGGTAATTGCTCCCGATCTCATAAACCGAAGTCTGCAAATCTCAAAAAATTTGGATGAGATTCGGTTCGGGATTTGGGCCAGTTCTTGCCTGGTATATCCGATTGTTCAACTTTTATCTAGCAACTTTTAAAAATAATTTCCTTTTGTCTTGATCGTCTCTACTAGCTCTAAGATTAGAAAGAACAAACTTAAGTGTTGAAAATGTTCGAACAACTGGAACATTGGTTGCTATTTCTAGGTAGTACAATTAACGGAATATTTTTAAAGTCTTCGTTTTAATACCTTTCATCATTTTTAAAACTATTGGACATAGGTTCTCTTGAAACATTTTGTAAAGAATTTATAACATCATTAATCGATTTTTTATTTTCTCATTGCTTTCTATTGCTCTCATTAACTTTTCTTCTTGGCATTCAGACTAAAGGCCTCATTCCAGATGACATAAAAATTTATTTCGGCACAATTCTTCATATGAATAGAAACACATTTCAAAAGCTTTGAAAGCTGAAAAGCTGCCTTATTTATATGAAGCATTGTGCCAAAATAAATTTTTATGCCATCTGGCCTCACTCTTTTTTAGTTAAATATTCTTCGGTTCATGGTCCAGTTGGGGCAAACCAAAAAAACCCACAACCCGAACTGGTTATTAGGGGTTCCGGACCGGTTCCGTACCAATTCCAACCTTTTTGTGATAGAAGTGCCAATAAATAAAAATACAGAAAATTATTTTTGTAGAAAATGCATTTATTTGTGAACTAATTAGGCAAAGTAATAAAAAATAAGTCACAAAAAAAATTTTAAATTGAAAAAGTTAACTTGTATTTAATAACTTGTATTTAACATTACTTTTAAATTATTATTATAATGAAACATTTTTATTATTACTCGTATAAAAAATTATATCACATAAAGTTCGAGTTCTTTCTGTTGGATTGACAAAAAACATGTAGTTGGTGACTGATTTCGAAGCAGGATTGGTTTAAAGAAAGCAACCTTCCCAGGCAATGGGCTGCCTAGTAATCCTCCTTCTGGAGACATCCATCGTTGTGGGGTTCAAATGTACCCCGTTAGTATGAATGTGAAACATAACTGTTAAGTTAACTTCAAGTTTTTAAGAAGTTCTATTAACTTTAAAGCATGCATTGAATAGCTGGTATAGAAATGGTCATAAATTAGGATTGGGTAAGAGTTTTTGAATAAATTTTTGGATTTTAGCAAAGTATTTTACTGTTTCAACAACCTTAATAGTATTCAAACTAGCATGTTTAACCCAGCTTGATGAGATTTTATTGTTATTCTATACTTTTTGTTAAATCGGTCAGAATGAATTCCCCGGAATTTCACGCCTACTAAGAAAACTTCATAAAGTAAATATCAAAAACAAATTGTGTTAATGCAAAAAAATATAGAGCTAAATTACATAAAAACAAAAATATAAAAACTCTGAGTTTAAACTAGAAAATTTCAATGAAATCGGTTTGTCTTAAAGAAAAACGTAATATTCCCATGTGTTCTACAATACAAATCTCTTCAGAATCAAACACGACCGAAATCGTATGAGAATCGGGTCGATTTTGGGTCGGAAGCGATTTAGCCTTGTTCTCAATTCGACTTCCTCAAAAGTTTTGTGATTTGGAGAACAAATCTGGTCCAAATCTTGTACATGAGTCCCGAGAATCTTTAACCTTTTGACTTTTTGGTTTTTAATTTGAATTAATGATCTGTTATTTGTAGACCTTCAAAGTAGAGTTAGGAATCTAGTTCATTTGTTGATGAACCATTCAATTTTGAACTATAGTTCAGTTTGATTTCAATGATTACACAGAATAAAAATTGAGATATCCAGACAGAAATCAATTCTAAACGATGTCAAAAGTTGGTCGATCCATTAATTTCCTAAAACCAAGTACGAAAGGATTAACTTGTGTATGAATTTAATAAAATTATTGGATTTGATTTTTAAGTAGGAACAGAACTTGAAATGAGCATTTTCGGATTGACACAAGAATTCTGGATTTGTTCCTAGTGTTTTTAATGGTAGCCATCAAATCAATTTCTTAAAACTTGGATTTAGCTTCCCATTTTGAGATGAACTAGTTCACAAAATTCACGAAATTTTCAAACTCTCGTCTAACTCACTGCCCTCATTTATGTACTCTTCCCATAGAGTATTTCCACAAAAATCCGCATATGTATAAATAATCTGATAAGACAAACGAGTTTGACGCTTCAAATAAATGATTGCCAGCTCCTCTCTTATGGCCTTTGTGTACATTTGTTTAAGCGAGTGTGTGTGTGTGTGTGTGTGTGTGCGTTGGATCTATCTCTATCTATGGCTATGCCGCTTGATGCTTCCATGTTTGAGGTTGTTTGTTTGCTGGCCTTTCTTATCTGGTCAAACGCATCTTGCGGATGTGCATTGGGGGATAGAAGACTGTGTGCGTCGTTTTTAAGTGCGCGAAGAATGCACATTTAGTTTGCTATTCATTTTATCGGAACAACGCCCCCACATTGACACGTGCTGGTTGGTATTGAGACCACAGCTAAGTTAAATCCAAGCTGGTGGCCAATTGACGTTGGTCCCCCACACACACACACACACACACACAAAAGGAAACTGAAAATAAAACCCCAGACAACAAGTCATCATAAGCCACAGACACATGTAGAACAGCCAAACACAATAAGAGGCAATGAGCTGGTGGCCTTGCAGCTAATTTCATTTGACAATCGTTCCGAGGAGTCGAGTGTGAGATACTTGTTTAAGTGCAAAAACATGTTTCCAGGAACTTCAAATGCTTTTGAGGGGTGGGATTTGAGAGACATTACGATGCGACGTCTGATTATACATGGCCTGAGCGAGTGCACAAAATGGACTTGCCATCCAACACAGTTTGAGGTCAAACCCCAAATGGGCGGAGAAACGTTGCAACATTAATGATCCAGACGCAGCAAAACAGAAAGACGGAGCCCCAAATGGGGAGAGTGGGTTTTAATTGAACATTTTATAAGGAATAATGTCAGACCAACTTTTGGCAGCTACAAAACTATTTTTATAACATTTTCTCTAACAGTTCTGACTGCTTAAAAAAACTGCCAACAATCTTCCAAATCCATTAAATTTGCATATCTATAACAAGAATAAATCTAAAAAAAATAACTTTAATATTTATGAGCAATTAAAAAAATACATAATTTAAATATTTGCCAAAATAAGTATATCAAAAGCGGAAAAACTAGACACACTTAACGAGCATTAAATACATATTTCCTTGAAACCTTCACACAGCTACAAAGTAAACTACATAAACATATAAAAAATTATGTACTGTGACTCGGAGGCATGAGATAAAAATGGCAAAAAGCACAACTAAATGAGCCGCAACTCTCTGGCAACAAAGCAAATGACTTGGTATTTACAGCCACAGTCAAGCTAGCAAAAGAGCCAAAGAAGTTGCCATAATAATGACATAAATAAAGCTCAGGCTAATGATTGTTATAAAGCGATAAGGCCAGAAACGTGGAAAAGCCAAGGAGCACAAAAAATAAAACAAAACCAAAAAAAAAAAAATCGTATGGAAAAACTTTGATTGCCCAGGGGGCAGAATGAAATGTCATGACGTTGCCATCATTAGAAATGGCAAACAATTCTGCAGGTCCAATCGTTGTTGTTGTTGTTGTTTTGATTAATGAACTTCAATTAAATGCCAAACTGTGTTGCCATTGTGTTGGAAGGGAGCTCAAAAAGGGGGGCGTATGCGTGATATTGAGAATGAGAATGTGAAATGTGGGCAGAGTCAGATAGGACTGAACGAGCAGCGCTTGCTTTGAAAATGCTTGTTTAATTATGCCTATAAATAATCACGGTTGAGTATGTAATTGTGTTGTGTGTGTGTGTGTGTGCTTTCATAATAATCCGTTTTTTTCGGTTTTATGGAGTGCACGATAAAAAACAATTGCTGGGTATAACCATTTATCGTATGAGTGGGACAAGGGCAAAATAAAAAAAAGGGAAGGTTCTCTCAATAATTTCAGTTTAATAAAACGCTTGAACTCAGTTGAGATAAAAATGTAGTTTTTCACAACATTTCATATAAATTCAAAGCTGCTTGAAAATGTTTCTATTTATATGATTTATTAGGAAAAACCTAATTTGTAACATTTAATACAAATCTGGCATCTTTCTGATGCCATACTAGGCCATAATCCATTTGGCTTTGGCTTTATTGAATGTTTTAAGACTGCCGGTCAATCAAATAGACTCAAGGTTTTTCACGAAAAAATTTTTTTTTTTAAATCGAAAAATTAACTTATTCTTTAAAAATATATTTTTTTATTCATTATGCGCTTCTTAAATAAATTTATCAAAATCATAAATCGCCTTGCTTTCGAGCAACGTGAGGCCTTAACTCACTAACACTAGCACAGCCAGCCCCTTCATATGTTTCACATATAAATCGTCAAAGCGTGCAAGGCAAATAAGAATAAATTAATCTTCTTATTAAAAACCCTTTCCTCAAAAATTATACATCTAAGTCAATTGGTTATTTTTGAAAATGTTTTTTTGTGAGCGAATTCCAAAGAATTCACATTTTTTATCGATCAATCAAATAGATTCAAGTACTTAAAATTAATATTAATGACAAAATAGTCCAAAAACTTAATCTTAATTTGTTTTAAGCTTATTGAATAATGTGTAACATGTTAATCATTTACTAAATTCAGTTATGAAATCGTAAAAAAACTTAAAAAGATACAATAATAATTATTTGGGCATTCTCAACTTTAATAATCTGACAACTTCAAAAAGACCTTATGCGAAAGGTTTCCACTCACGTTCTTAAACGAATTATAATCCATTAAGGCTACATTAGGATCCCTAAACCATATAAGTTTCCACTCGAGCATTATCCTGCTGCAATATTTAAGGAAACGAAAGGAAGGAATAAATTAAATTGATTTAAAAGTCGTCTAATTTACTACATTTACAGATTTTCGTATTAGAAGGCCATATATTTTTTTTTCCGATTTGCACTGTGTAATTGAGACACCAAATCTTTAGAAAAAAAGTTTTGTCCTTAATCTTAAAAAAAGTCGCTAAAAGTATTTTGACAATTGTTAGAGCGAAGCTCTTTAACGGACGTTCTGCTGGGGGACTAAAACGAGAAAAATTTGGACTTTGATTTCTTTGCGAATCTGGAATCCGGGATGCGGAGTCAGGGATCTGGGATCTGGAATCAGGGATCTAGAATCAGGAATCTGGGAACTGGGATTTGGAATCCGGGATGTGGGATCTGGGAACAGGAATCTGGGATTAGGAATCTGGGATATACATACATACGATACACACTCCTATTTTTATACTCTGTACCGAAGGTACAAAGAGTATATTGGGTTTGTGCAAATGTATGTAACAGCCAGAAGGAGGCATCTCCGACCCTATAAAGTATATATATTCTTGATCAGCATCAATAGCCGAGTCGATATAGACATGTCCGTCTGTCCGTATGAACGCTGAGATCTCAGAGATGGTAAGAGATAGAGATTTGAGGTGTATGGAACATATATTTCTTATATTTGCAGGCAGATCAAGTTTAGTTTTTTTTTGCCACGCCCCTTGCCCCCGAAAATTGAAAAAAGCCTAATAGCTTCCACAATTTTGGAGTTAGGTTGTTTGAAGTTTCTAGACATTTATTCTACTTATCATTACTTATCGAGCCCCCTTGCATTGCTTTCCGATCAGATAAACGATAGTAGAGTTGCCACCCCCGCAATTTGAAAAACACCTCAAATATCCCGCAATTTTGGAGTTAAGTTGTTTGAACCTTCTAGACATATATTCTACTCATCATTATCTATCGAGCCCTCATACATCGTTTTCCGATCAGATGATCAATAGTAGAGTTGCCACCCCCGCAATTTGAAAAACACCTCAAATTTTCCGCAATTTTGGAGTTAGGTTGTTTAAACCTTCTAGACATATTTTCTACTCATCATTACCTATCGAGCCCCCATACATTGTTTTCCGATCAGATGAACGATAGTAGAGTTGCCACCCCCGCAATTTGAAAAACACCTCAAATTTTCCGCAATTTTGGAGTTAGGTTGATCGAACCATCTAGACATATATATTCTACTCGTCATTACTTATCGAGCCCCCATACATTGTTTTCCGATCAGATGAACGATGGCAGAGTTGCCACCCCCACAATTTGAACAAAATCGAATATCTTCCACAATTTTAAAAACAGATTGTTTGAACCTTTTAGGGATATATTTTAATCGTCATTGCTTATCGATCCACCATACACCGTTTCCAGATCAGATGATCGATATTCGAATTTTAAGTAAATCAAATAATTACGCTGGGCAGCACTGCCCGTAATCGTGATGGGCAGCACTTGCACAGATTGTGTGACCGCACACTTTAAAGTTATTAGTTATATACAAACAGGTACAGAGTATATTACAGTCGGGCTTGACCGACTTTCTTACTTGTTTTTATAAATATCCCGTTATACAATATTTAAAAAAATATATAAAAATGCTGAAATTTGTATAAATATTGATATAGAAGTAAGCTTTAAAAACAGCATTAGTTAACAAAATGATGCTTGGATAAAAAAATTAAGATCTCTTAACTATTTTAGATTTTTCTCTTAAAAATGAATGTACACATACTAGTTCCGGTAGTTCATCATCTTTGTTTCATACATTTAGTGCACTTTCTTATTTACTTTGTAAGTTCTTCCAACTAAAATTTATTTGAAAATTATTTTTTTTTAAAACTTTGGCTTTTTCTTTTCTTCCTCTTTTTAATTTTATTTTATATTTTCACCTCTGTTCTCGTTTCCGAATTCGATCGATAGTGACTTCCAAGAATCGATTTGAAATTTCGTTTACAACGTTTTGTCATCAAGACAGTCGAGTGAAGAAAAATGGAAAGCTGATTAACAAAATCGGTTTTTGGAAACGGGGAACCTTTAACAATTCCGATTTATCATGATTTGATCAAAATCGGAAACGGGAACAGGCCTGGTTATAACTTATACTTATGACTTCCTATTCTCGAGTCGAGAATCTTGTACCTTCTGTTTCTAATGATCTGTGCCATAGCATGCTTAGCTTGTCTTGCTTCTTTTGCCAGTTAAATACAATCATCATTGGTATTCTGAAAAAAAAAACCATTGCTAATGCAACATGCGGCACACATTTGACGCCTCTAATTATACGATATATAGTTGCTTATCTGAAAGTAAACTCAACAACAAATGGGCGTCAATTGTGCGACTATTTTGTACTCGTCGCACCATAAACAAAAAAAAACATGCGTCTCATTGACAAGCAATTTTCACTCCAACCAAAAACAGACACAATTATCCCATAAAGACAAACATTTTTGTTAAGGCAAAATTTTTACATTCAACGATGGCAATTTCCTTACACTAAAACCTGTAATAGCCAAAAAAAAAATGGAATTATAAAAACCAAAACTATAAAAACCAACATGGCAATTAACACAGCCAAAGCCTGGCCAAATATGAGTTTTACTTATGGACGGGGGCGGATCATTATAAAAGTGCAATTTGCGCCTAAAGAGATAAGACAGACTTGCCTTGGCAGACAGCAGACTCTTATTTTTACTGCCATGGGCTTACCTACCTGCCCGGCGGGGCATTAAAGCCGTATAATATTTAATCCGTGTAATTAAGTCCAAGGAGAGAGAAAAGAGAATGACTCGAAGAACAGGCAGCCAGCTTTGGTCTATAAAAATAAAAATAATAAAAATACAGGTTGACTGTGTGTGTGTGTGTGCCTGTGTGCCTGCTGCTGTTGTTGTTGTTTTTAATTACCAACACACAGACACTTAGGCCACGCACACTCACTTGTTGTTTGCTCTATTGCCCATTGCCGTCATGTATTTGTTGTTTACTCTGCTCGTCCGGGGTCTGACAACCATTTTGGGGTCACAGTGTGGCATTGTCATAAAAATACGAAATTGGAAATTCTGTTGAAAAACAAATGCAAATAACTAAAAAAAAAAAAATTTTTCTGTTCAGGTAAAGGAGATTATAGAGTTCAGCCAAAGTACAACCAGAACTGTGTCTAATCAACTGATTAGGGAGGGACTTATCTTATTGAATATACGTAGCCGATCTAAAGCCCTCAGAGATTTGTTAATGTGCAGGACATTTTTATGTAGCACTTGGGTAACTAGAAATGAAAAGTAGTTTTCTTAAGAAATAAGGATCTAGTGGCTTATAGAAAAGGAAATCGTAAATAAAAACATTATTTCAACAATGATCAAATAGTGCCTCCCTTATTCCTTAATGCCAAATAAATAAATAAATATTTTGTTGCCTGATGTGGAATAATTTTAATTTATTTTGCTTCGTTTGCTGTAAGTTTTATACTGAACCTTTTGGACTATGTCGCCCAGTTCAATCAGAATAGAACTGTCAAATCTGACTATGTCTACTTAGTTTAGAGAGACCAAAGTGACTGCAACTCGTTCATCAACACTGATTTAATCAATCCCATCTAAAATAATTAAGCCCGACCTTGAGCCGTCTATACCCAATTTCTTTAATAAATAAGAACTGATTGCTATACCCTTAACTAATATAATTTATATATATTTATTTGTATTAATAGGTACACCAAGGCCGGAGTTTTGAACCTGTCGCGGAATCATCGAAACCAAGGATTTGGCTGTAACCTTGGTTCATAACTTATTGGATCGTTTCGCCAAAAATAGGGTGAAAATCCGAAGTGAGGAACTGTTAACTGGATTGTCCGGGGTAATTGAAAATTACAGATTTTTTACTTCAAAATGCCAGGCAATATTTTACATTATAAGTCTTGATTTAGACTGTTTGACGCATGAAACATGATAATATAGTATGCCTTTATGTTGTCATGTTCTCAATGTGAATAGCTTGCCATTTGACATTGAAAAGAAGACAACATGCAGGTCTACTAGATTATCATGTTTCATGCGTTGAACAGTGTAAACTCTGCCTAAGGCTGCGTTCACATTGTTCGACACATGAGACATGATAATCTAGTAAGCTTTCATGTTTTACTGTTTTGAATGTCAAATGACAAGCTATTCACAATGAAAACAAGACAACATAAATGCATACTAGATTATCATATTTCATAAGTTGATTGGTGTAAACTCAGCCTAACTTTTGCTACTACTTTTTGTGAAACAAAATATTCCAAATCTTAATATAATTTTTGTAACTTAACTAAATGGGGCACTGATTCACTACTAAAAATATATTTATATTCCTAAATATCAGTAAAAATTGTTGAACCGAACCTTTATTAATAAGAATAGAGATTCGGTTCGGGTTGTAGGTTCGGAAGGTCATCAATTTATAGGGTCCGGTTCAACAGACGTAAACGTGATCGTACAAGGTTCGGTTATGGATTGTTAACGTATATGTTTATTCTTAAGTCTTTCCATAAATTTTTCAGCTTTTCCTATTTCTGATCAGTTAAATTAATTGATCAAAATGTGCTCTTAATCGTTGAGTACGCCTCTTGCTTGAAGTATTGAAAGTCGATTGTTTTATAGATTTTTTTTAAAAAAACATTTGTGATGATTTAAGACATCAGTTTTACTTCGTTTTTCATCTTTACTTTAAACTAGAGCTTTATTTTCCTTAATCCTAGAACCGTTCATGGTCAAAACTAACATAAATCGACTTTGGGGTACATTTGAACCCCAGTACATTTTTATGAGAAACAATCAAATTCAAAAGGATTTTTAATGGGTTTCTAAATTTGTTAAAAATAACAATTTTGAATATATTGGATATATACATATTAGAGACCTGCACGAGTAAGTAAATTAGTAATCGAATTATACTCGCCGAGTATGATTACAGACGAGTATGATTACCTAGCTGTCAAATTGGCACCGTGGCACCGTAGCATCGTAGGAACCGCACCGTTTTAATCATTTTACTCGTTTTTATTTTTGTCAGTTTTTATTCCGAATCGTACTGTTCGTTTAAATTTTTTGTTAAAATAAAATGGAAATAACTCAAAAGCTGCGACAATACAAGCGAGTTGAAGCAAATGGATCCAGCGACGTCTGGAATTTTTGGCAAAACAGCGGATGCCAATACACTGGAATTTGTTGGACATGTTCAGTGCAAAATATGCCTAAAACTATTTATTACCCACAGATTGATATTAATTATTATTGTTTTTTCTTTAGATTATTGTTTGACGATTCCACGATTATAATCGTACGGTGCCACGATGCCGATTACTACTCGTAATCATGAAAATGATTACCTGTTACAAAAAAAAAGTAACTGTAATCGTAAAAATGAGTATTTTTACTCATGATTCCGGCATCGTGTAATCACTCGTGCAGGTCTCTAATACATATATATAAATTGTCATAACTAGACAGAGAATTTGGCATATTTTCAAATAGAATTTAATCTTGTAGGCTAGGGTGAATGTGTTTAACAGGCAGAAAAATCCAATAAATGGCCTACTCAAATCACAAATTCTGAAAAGCCCATTTTCCCTGTCTTACTAGGATACGATTAAAACTGAAAATATGCAAGATCTGCTGTAGTTATAACGTTATTGATTTTATCGCTTGTGCGTGATGTAAAAGACCGAAAAAGGCATACAATTTTGCCAAGGTTGAATATTTTGATTTGACAATGCTTTATTTGCAGCCATCAGTCGTTGGTCTTTTCGATTTGTAGCATTCTAAATTATCTCAATTATTAAAGACATAAAAATAGACTTGAAAACGTCCTCATTTTGTGAAGCAATGTTTTATTTTGATTAGTAGCAGAATTGTCGGCTTTACATTTTGCAAAAGCTAACTGCTTGTACCGGGGTACAATTGTACCCCAAAGACACATGGCCAATTTTTCAGAATTTGGATTGCTGTAAGCAAAAAAAAAAACGAATCAGTAAGATCGATTCGATTAATGATGTATTAAATTTATATTGAAGTCTGTATAACTTTTTGGTATCAAGCTAATACTAGAGAGTATCAAGCGAATATTTTTCTATTAATTTTCTGATAGACAGTATTAGTTTGATCCTTTCCCTGTTTATTTTATCAACAAACGAATCATTTTAAAACCAAACAAATATCAATTTGATACTCTGAGTAAAAAATAATACTTTTCAGTTCAAAATTGATGACTAAGGGCCGATTTCTCATCTCCAAACACTATATGTCACACAAACCTACAAATAACAGAGTAAATTTTACATTTATCTGACATATAGCACCTATCTAGCAAATAAGAAATCGGCCCTAAATAGTGAAATTTGGATGATTACTTTTTTGAGTGTAAAAAAAGCAAAAAAAAAAAGATTCTGACTCATATAATATTTCAATATACGTTATAAATGTTATGGGGAACAAATGTACCCCATCGTAATAACGAATTACAATTCATTAAATAAGTATGATCAAAAGCGGCGTATAAAAGGGAAAATGCAGATATTTACTTAGTATTTTGGTGTGCTGTCAAATAGTGTCAGTTTGTGTCGTGATTTGTAGTGTTAATTTGTGCTGGAGCAAGCTCGTGGTTAATGGCTTTACGAGTGGCACTCACATGGCACTCATATAATCCAATGATGCAACTTTGATAAGAGTTCTGTCTGTAAAAACTTACTTTTAAAGGGGGTACAAATGTACCCCAAAGACGGATAACATAAGTTTCGGCCATTTACGGTTCTAAGGTTAAAGTAATATCGAATGATTTTCTAATGAATATGGCCAGGTAGTCGGAGAAGCTCAAAATATCGAGATATCCAAACACAAATCAATTCTAAACGATGTCAAAAGTAGGTCGATTCCTGATTTTCTCAAAACCAAGTACGAAAGGGTTGCCTTGAGTACGAATTTAACAATTGGATTTGATTTTTAAGTAGGATT
The DNA here is from genome assembly GCA_018904225.1 of Lordiphosa mommai. Classification (NCBI taxonomy): domain Eukaryota; kingdom Metazoa; phylum Arthropoda; class Insecta; order Diptera; family Drosophilidae; genus Lordiphosa; species Lordiphosa mommai. The sequence goes on along the minus strand of JAEIFT010000109.1, from coordinate 747,766 downwards.
AGAACTTGACAAGAATTCTGGGATTGTTCCAAATATTTCGTACTTAAAACTTCAATCCCAAGGTCGAAATAAAGTCAATTTTTCTAAATTTGGATTTAGCTCCCAATTTTTTTTCTGTGTATGTGTTGATTTCAAGAGAGTTATATAAATATTGATAGATGAATAATATGGGTTTTCTTCAACTTGTCTAAGTGTGTTGTTGCTTTCATTATTTCAACTCCCTTGAGGTCTAGCCTGACTAACCTTCCCCGTTATAGAACGTACCTTCGAACCACTGTGTGTCTAAGTACAACAAACGAAAACTCACACCAAAATCGCACCGGCACGACACTACCGTATCAACGTATTCCAAGCCCCCATCAGCCCCCATCTCCAACTTCAGCTTCGGCCTCTCCCCATTGAGCATGTATGACTTTGCTATTTGGTGCGTGTAAGATTACGCCGACTCTGAACTCTGATGAGCTGACACTACTTTCCTGCCCTGGCCCCGCCCATTGCCACTCTGCCTCGCCTACCATTCCCGCCGCCCCCTTCCCCTTGCAGCAGTGTGTACGTGTCACTAAGCCGCACTTGTACGTTTGTGTCTGTCTAGCCTTGCGGTTGCGACGAGCGTTGTCAGCTTTCCATTCCATGTTTGCGGCTTAATACCCATTACACCTTAATATTTCGTGCAAATGTCATAAAAAATTCACTTTAACTTGAGCACTTCATGCTACTGAGCGGCGTAACCCAATCCCGGAGACACACCGCAATAGCCTCCAACAAAAGCTGACAACGGCCTACCTGGGACTTGAGTTGGGTTTGGGTTTGGGCATTATTCGATGCGGTTCACTTTCGTTCGATTCGATTATTATCAGTTTGTTAAAATATTAAATTGCTTAATGACCCCGTTTGCCAATGGCCACGTAAGCGTTAGCCGTTAAGCCACCCCATGTCCAGGCCAGAGACCACCCCTGGGAAGTAAGCCGGATGGCTGGACTGGCACAGGGACAGGCATTTAATTACAAGCTCATGACGTGCTCTGTAATTTTCATGCGCCCGTTAAAATAGAAACTCATTTAACTTGTAAGTACAGACGCGACGCGTATGTATGCCAAAGCTGCGGTTTCGCAGACCTCTAATTACCGGGCCCTAAAACTTTTTCCTAAAATGATTGTGCAAAATTATAGTAAATATAAAAGTCAGCCTTCTGACAAACTCAGATAAATAATGCAAAAATTGCTAAATGAAATGGTTTTGTGCTGCTCGCGCGGTGGGTGGGTGTACGGCTGGTGGGGGAAGGGAAGGGTGCAAGGGGGGGAGGATAAACGATATAATTGAAAGGCATTACAACTTTGTGGGTTCGGTAATTACATATATGTAGATATAAATGGGGGTCAGATAATGAATGGCCTGATTATCTGTGAGTAAGGTTTTATATATGTATAAACGTATTCTACCTAGCACTTAAATTGGCTAAAGGGTGGAGGTTGACTTTTTTATGGGATTTAAATTGAACAATTATATATTGTATCGGCAAGTTTTAATGTCTTATGAAATTATTCTGTTTGACTAGGTTTCTTAAAATTGTTCAGGGGCTTAATCACTGGCTAGGCTATGATAAGCTATACTTGTTCCACCAAGCACCGTTTTTGATGTGTAACATCTTTAAGGTCGGTACGGAAGATTTTTTTTGGTAGGGGTTAATTTCAATTTCAAAATAACGCGTAACGCATAACGCTCACACGGACACAGCATACACTCTAAGCAATCGCCAGGCCAACCGTGGCTTTGCTATTAAACTTAGTAGTAGTATGTTTAAGACCATTTGGCCTTTGAGGAGTTTTCCAACCCTAACACTTTTTCATAGTAACCCTTGTTTTTCTACAGAAGGTATTTTTTGCAAAATTAAAATTGTCAACAATGTTTTCAGTAACGGCATAGAAGTAAAGCATAAATTTCTCGACCACATAAAGTATATATATTCTTGATCTGCACGACGAGCTAAGTTCAATTCCGTCTGTCCGTCCGTCCGTCTGTCCGTCCGTCTGTCTGTCCGTCTGTCCGTTGTCTGTCTGTTTCTACGCTATCTCCTCCCTCAGTTTTGAAGCTATCTTGACCAAACTTTGCAAAAAGTCTTTTTTGATACAAATACGCTACATTTGTCGGAACCGGCCGGATCGGATGACTATAGCATATAGCTGCCATATAAACGTTCGGTCCAAAAACTAGTTCTAGTGGGAAAAACTTTTTTGTTTACCATCGTAGCGTCACCAATCGTGGTATACATAAGTTTTATATGCTTCCACACAATTCTGGAAAAATTTGTCGAAATCGGAAGACTATAGCATATAGCTGCCATAGGAACGATCGATCTAAACAAATTCTAGTGAGAAAAACTTTTTGTTTTTTTCGTTAGCTTCTATCTTTCAACATTGCTTTTCAGATTAGTTTTTTAACACTGTTTATCAAAATTGTTTTCTAACGCTAATTTCGAACACTGGGTTTTCAAGGTTTTTTTATGGTATCAAATTTTTATATCCATGATTTGAAATTTCAAACATCTGTTTTTCAACGTTGTAAATCATAGACAACATTGTATTAAAACTCCAACATTCGTTTTTTTCAACAGTTTTCCTTAACAATGTTCCCCAACATAGATTTTTTAACACTGTTATCCAGCATTGTTTTTAAACACAGTTTTCAAAAAAAATCTTGAAGTCAACAATCAAATTCTTAATGATTTTGAGTTTTTAAATCTTTGTCATCTATATCGTATAACTTATATATGTATACCATTATGAAAAATTCGGAATAGTCGAAGTTATGATTTCTTCTCGTTTGAAATTCACAAAAGTAGGGACTCACTGAAAATTTAAGATTATGATATGAGTTCCAACAATATTAATTTTTATTTAAAGGCCCATTCTTAGATGACATAAATTTTAGTTTCGGCACTATGCTTCGCATAAATAAGACAGCTGTTCAAAGCCATTCTAATTTCAAAGCTTTACAAAAGTGTTTCTATTCGTATGAAGCATTGTGACGAAAATAATTTTGATGTCATCTGAGAATAGGCCTTTAAGTATTAGCAATTCTTTTGCTATTCATCTTTGCTCTAACATCTTTCTAGACTAGTTTTGTATACTCTTACTTCATTTGACACAAGAAGAACAGTTATCGAATCCTAGAGAACGCATAGAAACCCCTGAGTGGGATTGGGATCAAATAATTTTATATCAAGAAAGTCGGTCGAAGCTGATTGTAATATATCTTGAGTTTTCCAAATTTTGTGTATGTATGAATGATAATTATAATTATTTTTAAATGGATCGATAAATAATGCTCTGTATCGAATTACGTTATTAAAAAAAAGTGTGTTTAAGAAACTAAGGAAAAATTGATGCAAGTAGTTGGGAATTTTTCTTTGCTTATTTTATTGGTTTAGAATTAAGGAAAGAAAAGAATAGTATAGAATGGAAGCAATGAATTGTAGAAAGATTTCCTCATCTCCTAACAAAAAACAAGACAGAAAGAAAAAAATACCTACCATTTAATTAAAAAAAAGTATAAACCTTTGGTTCAGAATTGTCAAACTTTGTCGGATTACCTGATTTTGGTCACTGAAGCGAAGTTTTCTTTAAGAAATTTGTTTGCTTCTCTGATAAAGGGTGAGTTTCAGACCCAGTTCAATAGCCGCTCACTGGAAGCTTTTGCCAACTGTTTTTCTGCTGCTTTGTTCAGTCGATCACATTGATAGCACTGCCAGCTTGAGCTCCTTTAAGTGGTTCAAGGCTTACTTCCCCTTCAGTGCACACCAGCAGCAGCCGTCAGCAGCTCTTTCCCTTGAGTTGTTGGCCTTTTTATGAATGTCACAGCATAAGTCCCTTCTAATTGCTTGCGTAACCTGAGGCTCGGCTCCACTAAAATGTTCATATTTCAAAATCGTGCTCAATAAATATTTGTTGAAAGAGGAGAGAAAAGGAAAAAAGCAGAAAGAAAAAAAAACGTGTCCCGGCCAAAGATTTTTACAATTCATGTGCGAATCGAATGGGAATGGGTATGGGTATATGAATCCGCAGCCAGAGTCTTGACAATTGTCGTGTTCGTGTTCAGAAATGAATGCATGCCACTTACGAGTTTGTCGCCATTCATTTCATTTCATTTTTGCGGAGACAGGAAACGCGACTTCAACTTCAGCCGCGGCAGCAGCAGCAGCTTCGGTTTGGGCTGAAAAGAGGCGCCACAATGCATGATTGAGCTCTCTCGCCCGGACTGTGGCCTGGAAATTGCACAACAGATGAGCATGTTTGTATATGCACTGCAAAAAAAAAACACAAAAAATAACTAAATATGTAAAGGTGGAACTTTACAGTTCACTTTATGTTAAAAACAAGTTTTTTACAAAATATTTAACATTTGTAAAAACGTGGCAACTCCTTGCCCTAAAATGGGTTGCACTTTTCGAAAGAGTTGCCAATGCGAGCAGAAAATCTCAAATTGCCAGATTATCCATATTCGCTTATTAATTAACTAGCATATAACCCGGCGCGCTTCGCTTCGCCACCATCTATATTTTCTATAATGTGTTCACAAACCGATTTTGAAGCCAATCGGATTAAAAATAGGTTTTACCATATAGAATTTTCCAGGCATTTCCCCTCTCTTGGGAATGAATTTTCCAACATCAGAAAATTTCATGTTAACTTATTTTGTATACTATCCCTACAAACCGAGTTTAAAGTCAATCGGATGAAAAATAGATTTTCCATATAGAATTTTCCGGGAATTTACCGACTTTTCGGGCAGATTTTCCAACATTTGATAATTTCATGTCCACTTATTTAGCATACTATCCTTACAAACCGAGTTTGAAGTCAATCGAATGAAAAATAGTTTTTTCCATATAGAATTTTCCGGAAATTTCCCGACTTTTCGTTTTCAACATCGGAAAATCTAATTATTTTGTATTCTATCCTCACAAACCGAGTTTAAAGTCTATCGGATAAAAAATAGTTTTTACCATGAAGAATTTTCCGGCCATTTTCTTTGTGGGCGGATTTTCCGAAATCTGGGAAACAGGTGTCCAATTATTTCGCTTACTTTACTTACAAACCAAATTTCAAGTCAATCGGGATAGCTTTTTTCCATAGTTTTTTCACCTAAATTTTTTTTTCTAATGTTTGGTTTGGCCCGCCAATCGTGTTCTGGTTGGAGCTCCTGGGTCGCTTCTCTTTTAAAACTATAAAAAATATTTCAAGACGTAATGAAACGGCCTTGAACAGCAAAGAGTCATTAATCGAAGGCACTTTCAGGAACGATTTCGTCCAAGTTTGTATTTGATTGAGAATGTGGCCCAACATCGAGTGGAATTTAGAAGGTGTACAAAAAGCGTGCATTTATTTCCTGACTTATTCGGAAGCTTCGGATTGATGCGGAAACAGGAGGCGCGGTTGGGCCGCGGGTTTGTAAAATACTTTAAGTGTAAATAAAAACATATGGGTCAGACACAACTATATTTTCACTATCTTTGCTTTGTGGCGTTTTTTCCCAAATCCGCATACCTTAGTGCCCACTTTCAACTCATATGGAAACTTCTGTGAAAATTTCAGCTTTCTATCTCTTACCGCTCAGGCTCTGCGTTGATTGCCAATGAATCAGTCAGTCAGTCAGGACAAACTCTTTTATATGTAGAGAGATAATAATTACTAATTTGCCCTTTTTGGTTTTCTCTCAGTGCATATTTATATGTTTGTATATATTTGTGCAATTCTCAGTGCGCCATGAATGGCTTCGTTTATTTTCAACACGTTACTCAAACAATGTTTTTGGTTTATTTAAATTTCTTTCTTATAGGAAAGCCATGCAAATGCCTTTCCACCCACCCTTCCTCCCCCATTCCATGCCTCTTCCCATTGAGGAAGCCCGCGCGCGTTGAGTAAACATTTGAATTTTACATTAAAGGCGGCGCAAAACATTCGCATTTTTTTTGCTGTATTTTCTCTTTCCTTTTTTTTTTTTTGTTCATTATTTAAACAAAACGGCGGCACTGTGCACAGCAAACAATTCGCCCAGTTGCCCCATTGCCTGTTTACTTTTTAAAGCGCCAATGCCAATGGATGTCGGGGAGAGTCACAGCGAGGGCGCAGGCCAAAAGATAAAGATACAAAAACGCAATGAAGTTGGCGGTCTGCATCGAGTTCAAACTGTATGCCAAATGCAAACAAGCAAATTCGAAATTTAAAACATTCTCTTTTCAGTTTTATGTGCGGTTTGGCAAACAGGAACTTTAACTTTACCGTTATCACAAGCGAATGGAATTTTATACAGAGAGAGAGAAAAAAGAACACGGGGTGCGGCGGGGGGAATGGGTTACAAGATTTCACGCTCCTCCATGTGCAAGTTCTGCCCTTTTCTTGTCGTGTCAAAAGCGTTTGACAAACGATAAGCGGTTGGAGTTTGGTTTTGGGATTGGCATAGGAATCGGATTCGTTGTCGGGGCGTTGCCAGACGCAGCTGATTCTGATTTGTATCTAATTGTATGCAAACAGCGTGACATAAGGCAAGGGGAGAGGGGGGCGAGGACGCCATGCGGGCGTTTTGTTCGATTTTTGCTATTCAATTTTATGCATGAAGTTGATGGATTACCTAGAAATTACTTTTAGGCTTGTGACTCTCTTATATTTATATATTTTCCATTGGGGGTTGTTGATGTGAAATTTGCTGTCTCAGTAGAATAATCATTTGTTAATTTGAGAAGAACTTCACATATACATACACATATACATATTAAAAAAGTAAATTTAGAAAGATTCGAAGAATGAACTTGTTATATTTTATCGTGTTTTTGTATCAGCAAAAATCAGGGGATTGTCCTTATCTACGTAACAGTCTAGAATACTGCTACTTTGGTCTTTGAAAGTGGGAACTAAGTTGAGGTTTTTGAAATTTCAAGGGAGGGAAATGCCCTGAAATGTTTGTATTAAAACATTTTGTTTCATTCGATCCTCTCCAAAATCGGTTTGTAAGCAAAATATGCGAAAAAATAGATCTCGTGATTTTCCGATTTCGAAAAATTCGTGCACTATAAGAATTGACGAGACATTTTGTATGGAAATAGTTATTTTTTATTTGACTGACTTGAAACTCGTTTTGTAAACAAATTATGAGAATTAGTTGAACTTGTGTTTTTCCGATATTGGTACAGCCGTTCACGAGGAAAGGCCCGGAATAGTATAGTAATATGGGGAATATGAATGAAAATAAAATATATTTTTTAGGGATGCAAACCGGTTCTGAACCGTACCGAACCTCTTATTCGTGCTCGTAAACCGAACCAAGAATCGAACCGGTGTTTTTTCAAAGAAGCTAAACCCAACTAAAATCGGCTCGATTCAGTTTATCTATGATGTAAAGCAGGGGTGCCCAGAGCCTATGCTCTTACAGCTCAATCGTTGTTGCAATGCGCGCAGCTATTGACACACAGACGAGTACACACAGCCCCTGGTAATAACCGAATTCTATCAATCTCTTACTTGTGGTTGCTGTTCTTTAACAAATGTTCTCCTCATTTGTATTGGTTTCTGCTCTGTCCTGATGTAAGACTCCGATATTGTACTAGTAAGTTAAAAAATTTTTCTAATAGTGTTACAGCCAGGGCTGCAAACCCAAACTATTTTTTTCGGAGGTCCGGTTCGCAGGTTCAAACCAAAATGTACCAATGGTTAAGGTTCAGAAATTTAAGGTTCAAGGTTTTTGTGATAAGGTTTTGGTTCGAACCTTCGTTCGTTCAAAGTTTTTCCAAATTTGTAAAGAAGAGCAATTAAATTGTAAAAAATAAAACAAAAATTACACATTTTCTGAATTTTTGTTTCCTCGAACATACGAATTCAATTAATTTCAATTTAAATTTATAAGTATTTTTTCTTCGATCAATTTTTGATCTATACTAATTCTTTTATTAATAAAATGCCCGCTTAACTAAGACTTGAAACTTTTTTTGAACCGAACCGAAAGTTTTGGTTCGGAACAGGTTCAGGTTCAGCGAATTTTTTCAAAGGAGGTTCGGTTCAAGGTTCGGTTCACAGTAAAAGAAAAGTCGGAATTCCGGTTCGGTTCGAACCGAACCGGTTTGCAGCCCTGGTTAGAGCTTCCTCGTTCATCTAAATTAAGCCTTTGCGCTATCTTCAAGTTCTCAATTTAATGTTTATAAAGAGTTCATTTCGATTTATTTTCGTTACTTTTGCTAGACCATCCGATTGTAGCGCACCGTTTTCGAAATGCAATGGTAGATTCTTGAACTTATGGAATGCGCCTTCACATCTGTCTTTATATAATAAGTACGTATATTAAGGATCAGCTTTACAAGGCAATAATGAATTTTATGGGCGTTACCTGATTTCTATCATTATAATAACTATGTTTCTTTTGAGAATCGAAGTTATTTAAATACTTTCTAAGAAATACAATTTGAAAAAGTTTTATTAAGGAAAGTTCGGAAATTCAGAAAATCCGTTTAGCACTAAACCGAACTAAAACCGCGATTCGGATTACTATAAAAACCATATTATCGTTGTTTTGAAATCACAGTGAACCAAAGTTTCGAAACACTCCTTATTTCCGAGCGGTTTGAAATTATTGATGAGAACTTGTGGTCCTTATAAGTTCGAAAAAGAAAACATTTCCAAGATTGGACATCTTAAATTTGCTATAATTGAGGCATTCGAAGAACTTTCCCCAAATTTTAGTAAAAACACAAGTGTATATTTAAGTTAAGGCAAGTACACTCATTACCAAAATAAATTTAAAATAATTATTTTCCTAACCATTGTCTATCGTTTGTTTGGATTTCTTGAAGTGCGGCTATAGTTATGCACCAAGCATTAAACGAAAATTGAAACATAACGTTAGATTTTGCATTGCTTGTGTTGTTGTTTAGTTTATGTGCTTATCTTGTTCTTGATTCTCTACTTTTTTCCAATCTCCAATTGTTTCTCTTCCCACTCTAACTACGCGTTCACTGAAGAGTTTAAGTGCGGCTATAGGTATGCACCATTGTTTATAGTAGTTGTTAACTTGCGAACTTCACTGCAGCTTTCTTAGAGACTTCAAATGAAGCTGTTACCAATCAGATTCTTAATGATGCTGAATTTTGACAGTATCTGAATACACTTATATACTATCAGAAATATCAATCTAAGCTTTGTTTTCTTGTGGTAATTTTATTTTAAAATTTCATTATTATGTTATTGTATTGCCAGCATTTATTCCTTCGCTTTAGTCTTTTTAAAAACTATGAACAACAATTTTAAAAAAATCTCCCCCTGCTGATATCATTCACCCCACGTATATTCGTGCATCATCCGCCTCATGTGTCTTCTTTCACGACCCTCATCATAACTTTTGATTCGTAGTTTATTATTTTTCGATTGTTTGTTTTTTTTTTTTTTTTTGGTTTTCGTCTGCAAACAAGGAACCGAGCAGACAACATTGTGTGTGACAGACGCCAGATGCGTGATGATGCGATCGAATGTCAAGCATTGCCAAACTAAAAGCCAAATATACAAAAACCAAATGGGGGCCAAGTGCTGCATTGAAGCAATTTACTTGATGTTTGTGCTTAATTCTGATCGCAATTGAAGCCATTTTGGTTGTTGGTCGCCTGCCAGACTAAACTCAAAAAAAGCGAATTGACTTTTATCTAATAAAATATACAAATTGCTGCTTGGCCATAGAGGAAAGCGGGGCGTTCGGTCTTGTCACCCTTGTCACTTCACACGGTCTGCTGCACCATTCAATGGGGGCGGGCGCCGACGTCTTTGACATTTTTAAATTGATTTTTTCGCTTTGTCGCTTCCATCGACAAAAGCCACATCAGCTCAGGTGTATCCATTCACACGACTTCTAATTAGTTTCGGTGGCAGGTCTCTTTGCGCAGTCCTGAGAACCCGAGACACAAATTGGCTTAATCAGCAAAGTATTTTTCATTTACAAATAATTGCGCGCCTAATTCCAAGCGCGTGTAATTAAAAGTTGCCTTTTTTTTTGCCATTGATCGATTCGTTTGTTGACTTGGTTGTGGTTGTTGGGGCCTGGGTGTGACCGTTGCTGTCCACAAATTGCAAATTGATTTTTATCGATTTTTCATAATCAGAATTATTATTGCCCCACCGATGGTGGTTGCGGGCAGAGAGAGAACACCGAATATCACTCGACTTGTTATTGCTCACGTCTCGGAGTTGGAGAATTGAAAGTTGATTTTACAATTTGATAAGCGTGCGCAAATTACATGAAAGACCTGCCCCGGGACCTGCCCGTACGTAGACTTTGATGTGTTGGCATACGCCTATAAATTTTCTGATTATCAACGATTTTTTTAATGAATTTTTTTTTTTTTTTTTTTGAGAGGCCGCCACCGCCGCCGCGCCCTGTACAAGTTGATGTCGAGTATCTTTTTTTCTGTATATATATATATATTTATTGTGTACGTACAACATTCAATATGTGTTTTTTGTTTCTGTTTTAGATGTGGCCAGACATGCACGCAACATTAACTGAAGTGGAGGTGGAAGTGCTGCGGTGAGTTTCATAGATAGACAACCTAACCTGGGTGGGGTATTTTATGTGCAGTTTGCATGTTCAAGTTTCGAGAGGTGTCGGCCTTTGGAAAATATAGCCATAATAGTTTTGGGAAGATTATGAAAATGGGAATTAAGAGCGAACTGGGGGTGTGGGTTAGCCGTTTTTATGTGCCAGCTTTTAGCCATCGCGTTTTTATTACAAACAACTTTCGCGCCTGCTTTCTATAAACAAAAGAATAAACCAGAATTACTTTAACTTAAAAAAGTGGAGCGGAGGAAAGGCCACTGGTTGAAATTTACATTCAACAGAACAAGTCAATTGTGAAAACAAAATTATCATGTTACCTTCCAATGGGATAAAAAAAAAATCGTATTTACGCCACATCTGAAAATCCTCAGGAGATTCAAGAAGTGCCTCTTCATGAAAAAGTCACATTGTGGGGCGTTAGTGCGAAAACGGTTGGGGGCGATTGGATTTCTTCAAATGAAAATGGCCATGCTGTTACCATCAACCAGGAGCGTTATCGCGACATGATGACCAATTTTGTGATGCCAATTATTCGGCGTATGAGGCAGTTCTGGTTTAGTCGCATAACAATCGATTTTCTGAAGAAATTGTTTCCGGGCCGTTTGATGCCGAAAAGTGGTGATTTGGACTGGCCACCGCGTTCGCCCGATTTGACGCCGCCTGACTTCTTCTTGTGGGGATATTTGAAGTCAAAGGTTTACGTTAACAAGCCAAGGACCGTAGAAGAGCTCAAGGACAACATTCGTGAAGAAATAGCCGCTATTCCGGCCGAAATGTTGGCGAAAACGATGGAAAATGCTGCAAAAAGGGCACAATACGCCATCAACGCAAAAGGCGGCCATTTGAGAGATATCATATTCAAAAATTGATGTAAACAAATCTACCTTGAACAAATTAAATGATTAAGATTGCCAACCGCCAAATTTTTATTTTTTTCTTTGATTTAAAAAAAAAACAACGTCGAATATGGGCAACCCTGTACTGCAATCCTCTTGATATTCGAAAGAGGTTTGCTCCGTGGTTCGTAACCGAAAAGTATTTGTTTTGGTTAAGGTTCGAGAAGTGGGTTAAGAAGGTCGGTTTTATGGTGTTCAGTTAAAAACTTGTTGACTCGATCTGGTCCTTAAAATTGCGTACATATTTTTCTTTTACATCATTTTTTAAATATTTTCGATAACGCTATGATAAAGTTTAAAGCAGCTTAGAATCGAGAATTCCACTTTTGAACTAGTTCAAACTGGCTTCAAGCCGAATTTAAACCATTAGAATATCTAAGTCCATATTACCAAACCAAACATAAAATTTTAGGTTCATAGCTTTAAGGGGGTCTTCTAGCTTTGCAAAATTATTTTTTCGATTTTTTTGTTTTGCATTATTATTATAGCTTGGACATTTCCCTTCCATCCCCTTCAAAGCATTTTCAAAAATTCGAAATCTTTTAGCAGATATAGCCTTGTTAGTGGACTTTAAGCGCGTTTTTCCGAAACCACGTTTTTTGACCTGGTAGCCACGATTGCGGCAGTTCTACTGAACCGATTTTGATCAGTCATGTTGCTATCGACGCAGAATTGATGTAATTCCATCATAAGAAAAAAACATTTTTTTACTATTGGTGGGTTATTAATAACAATTATAAAAACTTTTTAAATTTACATTTTCCTCGTCTGGGAATCGAACTCGGGACCTCGGGGATTGTAACACAAGAATGGCTGCACCATTTAATAATATTTAAAAAGTAAAACAAAATAAGTCACCTAAATACAATTCAAACAATGCGAACACATTTTTCGTTTCGGACACCTTAAGATGACTGTAAATATTAATATCGAAGTTTACAGAGATGCAATCTTCATCATTTATATTCTGTCATTGTTATTGAGCTGAAAATATTTTGCTGTTCTCATTTTGCCAATTTTTTAGAAGTAAGTTTTAGAATCTCCATCCAAGCATCGCAAATATTTTTTCTTATATACTTTAGGCATTTTCGTGCCTATTCGATAAATAATGATGGTATAGTGAGTCCATGAGTATTTTTATCAGTGTTAATATCATAATGTTTTATCAGAGATGTTGCAACTTCAAAATAGCTAAAAATTGGAAAATGTTCAGTCTGTTTTATAAGAAATGTTACATTGTCAAATAGCTAAAAAATGTCAGAACAAATTTTCAAAATAGCTAGAAATGCAAAACCTTTCAAAATAGCCAGATCTGCCCTGAAAAGGCCTCAGTTGGCAAAACTGCACTTAAGGGTTTGATTTTTAAGAATTTAAAAGATATAAATAATGTGTTTGTAGTTGATCACTCCTGAGCCACGCGCTGTGGCTCTCGCTCAAAGCAGGAAGCCGCAGACTGATAGCAGTGAACAAAGATGGGCTCGCAGCTCCTAGCTCAGAACCGATTGCTGGATCCTGGCTCTTTAGATAACCAGCTCAGAGTCGATAGCTGGCAGCTAGCTAGCTAGCTAGCTAAAGGGAGTCCACAAGAGCTCCGCTTAGGAGCGTTTAGGTGAGTTTTTAAGTTTTGAGGATTTTTTTTGGTAGAATTTTTGGCAGATGAAATTTTTAATAAAAATGGAAGGTGTATTCGCTTAATATGGTGCAGAATTATGAATGATACTCCTAATATTCCTGAAAAGGAACCACAACAAAATCAGTCAAGAACGCATTTTAGAATATTTTAGAAATTTTTGGTCTCTGATAAAGACTTTAATTTGAATTTGTTTTTATTTGATTTTCTTATTTTGATTTAATTGTTCTTTTCTGAATATTTTATTTATCTGAATCCATTTGATTTTGTTGCATCTCTTATTCAATAATAAGTAAGTCGAAATGAAAAAGAAATTTTTATTAATTATAAATTGAATGAGGAGCATGTTGAGAATTGAGAGCAGCTTGGCCTTCCTTTGGTTGTTGCTATTAAACTAAATAGTTTGAAAGCGCCTCAACCTATTCAAATGGCTGCATAAAGTTTTAATGGCATAATTACTTTCGAATTCCATTTCCTTTTATGGCAATATCCTTGGATTACTTCAGTTTGCTCATCTTACCAACCTAACCGCATTCATAATGATTTTTGAGCTAAATGTGAATGCGAATGTTTTGTAAGCAACTGCTAATTGTGTCGCATGTATTTTTAATGTCATTTACCTCTCTCTCTCGCGCTCTTTGCCCTCGGCTGATTTCTAATTAAAATGCACATCAAATGGCGACAGCATCTCAGCATCTTCTTGTTCTTCATCATAATCAACAACTTTCAACCTCATCAAAGCGACTGGCACTTTGAAAATTAATTGCTGCCCGACTCTGTCACTGACTCACCCTGCCTTTTGCGAAATATATATATATATATGAAAATAAAACTCATTCAAAGGAAATTCTCGCCAGTCGCTTCAATTCAAAATTCAAATGAATAAGTCGTCGGAATCGAGTTTTTAGCAATTGTTTTGTCCGTGTCTCAAGTGGATCGGGTTTGCAAATTTCTTAACTTGAAATCAATGGCCATCAATTTATGGAGAGCGACCTTCTCCATTTAAAACTTTTCATCTTGTTTGCATATTTTACAATTTATGTTTATTTTGCGTAATTTATGGTACATGCCGCACAGCACAGCACAATTTATGCATAAAATGTTGAACAAAACGCTTCATTAATCAGTGATCCCACAGCGACTTGTCTGGACGAGAGGCGCAGAGACTTTAAAATCAACTAATTAAGTTTAATGTAATGCACATATGCGATAAGTCGCCAGCTTACCCAAGATTATATCGTCTCTGAGATGGAGGCATGCATGTATGTACTCAATATATATGTTTATGTATATTGTATTTAGGTGCCTTGTCAGGCTCTGTGATTGATGTGGCGGCTTTTCTGTGTGCAAGTCTATGGCCATATTTGGCGGCAGCTAAGGCAAAAATCAACCAACTTCAAGACGAAGCCGCATCGAGTCACCACGGGTGATAAATTCTGTGTGTGTGTGTGTGTGTGTGTGTATGACTTTTTACAAAAATTGATTCTTAAAATTCTAGTTTTGAGAACAAAGTGAAATGAGCTTATAAACATACATACAACTAGTCAATGAGTCAGCCTTAATTAATGCTTTCGCAATTTTTTCACTGTTGCAATTATGTCACTCGTGTTCGTTTCGTGTCGTGTTCGTGTTCTCTAGTTGAATAGCTTTAGCTCCATTTTAAAAGTCCACACTCTGACTAACCGATTGCATAATATAAGTAGCATCTTAGACCTGTGTCCACCAGCGTGTGCGATGGTGCAGTGCACTGAATTGCCTTTGCATTCGCGTTCAAGGATTATGTGATATTAAAAGTTTTATCTCTTTCTTTTTCAGAAAGAAATTAATGTACCAAAACAGCTGCTGGTGATACTGGAAGAGTAAAGTGATGTCCCATTCCTAGAAAACAAGTTAGTGAGCAGCAGCAGCAGCATATCCAGAGCTTCATTCTCCATTCCCAAAGAGAGATTTTTATTTTTAAGTGAGAAGCAGTTTTTCTTTGTGTATTAAATAGTTTATTATGAAGATAATTATGTTTATTTATGTGTTTTAAGTATTTCTGTGTATGGAGAATAAATTGTACCATTTTTTAATCGAATTATTGTTTATTTGGGTATAAAATCGGGTGTTTAGGAGGTGTAGGTAAGTACAAAAACATAAATTGCAATACATTACTTAGCTAAGACAACAACCAATTTTGCTGAGACAACAACCAGTGGGTTGCTGTCTGTGCTAATTGGTGGTTGTCTTTGCTAAGTTTATTCATGTTGTTGTTTATTGTTGTTTTTTGTTGTTGTAATTTTTGTTTTGTTGTAATTTTGAAATTTTAAATTTTACAACAACAACAAAAATTACAACAACAAAAACAAAAATTACAACAACAAAAATTACAACAAAAATACAACAAAAATTACAACAACAAAAATTACAACAAAAATTACAACAAAAAATTACAACAAAAAAAACAACAAAAATTACAACAAAAAAAATTACAACAACAACAAAATTACAACAACAAAAATTATACCAACAAAAATTACAACAACAAAACTAAAAACTTTTAGGGCTGATAAAAAGATGTATGGTCGATGGTATGATGATTTAAATATATGTCTAGAAGGTCGAACAATCAATTCAAAATGGGAGATATGAGGGGGTTTTTCATTGCGAGGAGGGAAAATTAAACAAACTTGAGCGTGCAAAAGATACAAGTCAACACTGAAAAATTATAGCACTAATGTTCAAAAAGTGTCAGACAGACAGACAGACAGACAGAAACGACAGTCGGACATGTCTATACGACTCGTATTATGCTGATAAGAATATATATACTTTATGGGGTCGGAGATGCTTCCTTCTGCCTGTTACATACATTTGCACGAACTTAGTATACCCTTTTTACTCTACGAGTAACGGGTATAAAAATAGGCCATAACTTCCGTATCCTTGCCAGCAGCAGGACCAAATTGGTTTACCATCTGGGTAAAGGACATGCAAAAGGTCCTGTAGATAGCTGAGTTATTAAGGATTTAGTAAAGTTTTTCGTCATTTCTAGCGATGCCAAACCTGAAAATATAAACTTCCTGGTTTCTAAATGACCCCCACATCCTTTGACCAAACCCCCAAGTCCTGCGGCAGGATATAAGCAAGTTAGATCAATAAAAACAAACAGCGATTAGGAAATATTTTTAGCATTTTATTCACATAACAAATAAACATTATTTGTGAAGCATTTAAGGACATAATTAACATAAGGACACTCGCAACCAGGGATGAGCTACATGAGCCACATATGCATTGCCGACAGATCTTGATAAAGAAAAGATAATTAACTTAAAATAATTAACTTAAGGACACTCGCAACCTGGAATGAGCTAGATGAGCCGCATATCCATAGCGTACAGTCGAGCAAAGTTCTCAACAAGATCTCGATAAAGGAAAGTCCTGCCCTCTCGTTTAAGAATGTGCCAAAAATCTGAAAATAAAATTTAAAAAAATTAATTAAAAATTTTTTAAAAAGAAAAATTAAAAAATTGGTCTTCAATCGTTTATTTGAAGAACTATAGGAATAAGCTTTGGGTTGCAGTTGGTACGGGAGAATTAAGATTCGAAGGTATAACTAAATTCTGTATTATTCTGCGAATAGTTGAGTTATAAGGACTTTTCTCTGAAACTAAAATATATTATATTTTCCTTATCCTTGCCAGGATCAGAATCAAAACAATTATGCTCCAAAGGACTATAATCTGGTTCAAGAACTTTTTAAAAAGAAAAATTGGTCTTAAATCGGTTATTTGAAGGAATATAAGAATAAGCTTTGGGTCGCAGTTAGTTCGAGGGAATTTAAATTCGAAGGTATAACTAAATTCTGAATAATTCTACAAACAGTTGAGATATAAGGACTTTTCTCTGAAACTAAAATAGATTATATCTTCCTTATCCTTGCCAGGATCAGAATCAAAACAATTATGCTCCAAAGGACTATAATCTGGTTCAAGAACTAGCGAATAGCCTTGCGAATGGCAGAGTTATTAAGGATTTACTGTTTCTAGCAACGAAAAGCCTTTAAAAGGTTTTAAAAAGGTTCCAAAAAATTAGAACCAACTAGAAAAGAATTGATTCGGGTTGGCTAACACTCAAACTCCAGAGATTGGCATAACAAACACCCAACTAGGCAGATACTGAAGAGAAGGAGCAGTCCTCTCAACAATTTTAGAAAACTTAAAAATTTGTTTGTTCCAAATTTTTGTGGAAGTAAATTGCTTGATTAATCAGGTCTCTCGGCCATAAAATGTCTTCATATTTCAAACAAGAGTCTCTTTTTCATACTCACACCTCTCTAACCATTTCCGGCCATCTGCCGCTTCTGAACACAATTCATAATTAGCCAGCCGGGCGGGCCAACCAGTTTGTTTCCATTTTGCTTAAAACTGCCACAGATCCCATTAGGCCAGAAAGCACTGATAAAGCCAGTTCCTGTCCCTGACTAAACCTAAAATTGGCAACAAGCAGCAAATGGCAAAAAATGTTAATGAGACGAAACGAAAACTCTGGTGGCCTTTTGTTGAATGGAAAACTGAAATGCCAGCTCATAGACTGGAAGACAGAACGACGACGACGACGACGCACATTTCAATTGAAACACTGTTTATGGCCAAGGAAATGCCTGGCCGGGGTAGCTGGCCGGGGTCTGCTGGCTTACCTTTCAAATTGATGAACAACAACAAAAGCCAGGCCCAAACAAAGGAAAAACGGAGCATAGAAAGAAAATAAAACGACTTTCAAAGTTTCCAACAAGCCCGGGCAACAATTTTTCTTTTCTTTTGGCGAAATTAATGAACTATTCAAATGTCAAAGGATCTGTGAAAGAGACGACGACGACGGCGACGGCGACGATGGTGACAATAAAAACGAGTCCAGAAATCCATAAAAGATTTTGTTGCCGCTACGTTTTATGAGTTCGTGTCGGAGCGTTTATATACAAAATTCAAAAAGCAATTTACAAAAGGCAAAACGTGAAAGGCGATACGCTGCGAGCCACTAAAGAACGCGTTGACGGGGCAGGTCCTCGTCAGTCTGCAGCCGGGTATAAATGAGTCGTTTGACTGGCCGACTGACTTCTTTTTTTTTTTTTTTTTTTTTTTATTATCATTGCATTTTATAGACAGTTTTACGAGCTAACGAAAGTGGTTCTCCCCCGGCCGGAGATAATGCAGAATGCCGACATATTTGGCTTTTTACGATTTCTCGCTCGCCAAATGCGCGGATTGGTTGAATTGTAAATCACACTTGCTGCCAAAGCAGACGGAGGAGAAGTATTGCCCCACATACTACTCGTCGTACTTTACTTAACAGCTGGGCCCCCACATGGGGGGGGGGGGGATATATATTAGCGTGTCTGTTAAATTGTTTTTAGTTGCCGACGCGTCTACAAATGAGCCATTGTTAAAGGCAGGCGGGCAGCGGGGGTGGGGGTGGAGGGGGCAGCGCTTAAGTGTTGGCATTAAAGCGCTTTAAATGCTGCTACTTATGTACATGTGTGAACTCGTTCCCATCTCGGGGGTCGGATAGAGTTTGCATTGCGAAATGGTTTCATGCATCTCAAAGATAAACACACAAAGTGTGTGCCCAAGAGGAAGAAGAACGGGGGGACGGACAGTGGGAATTTGCTTTGCGAAAGAGCGGCTGAGGTGGCCATTCATCTTGCGAGTCGTTTGAAAGTCGTTACAATTTGAAGTCTTATCAGAACTGGGACGAAGTGGAAAAGGAAACGGTTAATCTGTCATTAATACGATTCACAGAAAAATTGCCGTATGAATTTCTGAAGTGTGAAACGCTTAACAATTTATTTCACATTGTCACCACATAAAAATATGTACTAAATGACATTCTCAAGCTAAGAAAGGCAGACAAAGTCTGCTGAAGATAGAGCCGGCAGGTTCTTCCAACAGTTCATTATACCAATAACTCACAGTGTAAAATGAGTTTGTGTAAAATGTAAGTAACTGGCAGAAGAAAGCATCTACGACTCTATTCTTAATCAGCATCAACAGCCGAGTCCATGTATATCCGTCTCATTATCTGTTCTCATAAACAAACAGTTCTCAGAAATGTTAAAAAACTTTAGACCTTAAACATTACATTCCAATGTAAACTGCTTATATATGCAGGCAGATCAAACAGCCTTCCCAATCTTTCCATCTTCAACAACCACCCTCTCATGTCAATAATGCTTTTACTGCTTGAGAACTCCAGTTCAAATATGATTTCGACTAAGTCAAGAGTTCTAAATATAAAGGGTGATTTTTATAATATTTTACACTGATGGCTCGAATCTTGATAATAAAGTGGCTCAAAACCTAAACCATTAAAGCCCTTGGCTCAATATTCATATATTCGCTCTCGGTAAATAATTGTCGCAGAACAGTCTGACATAATAAAGTTTTTCAAGTGTATTTAAACTTCGGCACAGTCGAAGTTAGCTTTGCCTTTTCGTTAAGGCATATTTTGTCTCCCCTTGATTTAATCGAAAGTACACAGAAAAAAAAAAACTGTGCCATTCGGGCACAACAATCAACACCAAACGGGCTCAATAATGGGTTGATCCAGCGAATGGCTTTAACTGAGCCCTAGTCGGGTAGTCGCCCGATAAAAGTTCAAAAAATTTAGAACGCCCGAGAGAGATTTTATTTTTTTCTTATAAATTTGTTTATATATTAGTTAATTGTATTTTTGGATTCACTTAAGACTTCTTTAATTTGAAGAAACATGTATAAATAAATTAATAAGAACTTACATTTAACTTGCCTTGTCTGGGAATCGAAATCGGGACCTCGGGACTGAAGAACGTCTGCGTCTCAGCGCACTCGACCGCGCCGCGCTTGCCAGACTAGGCACCCAATGACATACAAGAGCGTTTGCTCAGACGTCAAAGAGTCTAGAAGCCAAGAGAGCGAATTTGCTGTTGCTCTCAGCTTGTTCGCTCTCTCACTCGACATTTAAGCCCGAATCGGATTAAAAACAATCCCAAACGGGATCAATTACGAATAATCAATCCTAAACGGGCTTAAAATTTCAATCCCTCCGTCAGAATTAAATCAAGCTTTCTAGGCTTAAAAATATCCCGGCATTTTTTTTCTGTGTACTATTCCTTTTAAATAAATCATTCAAAACAATTCTGGGATTTTTTTACATTTTCGATCCACAGTCGGTCGATGGTCCGTCGTCTCGTCGTCTGTCTGTCTGTCCGTCTGGCGTCCGTCTGTTGCCCTAGATCTCAGGAACTTACATCATTACCTTTCGATCCGCATCATCATTTTTCGATCAGATGAACGATGAAAAGTCCCCATAAATCTATCCACAATTGGGGGGTATTTAAATAAAGAAATTGAAGTTAAAACGAGAAGGCAAAGCTAACTTCGACTGTGCCGAAGTTTTAATACACTTGAAAACGTTTACTCCAACTGATTTAACCGATTAAATATATAAAGAATATAGATATCAAATATTTAAAAAATTTAAATCATTGATAAAAAAAATTGTATACCATAAAAAAAAACTTTTTTAGTAAAACACATTTTTCGACCGATCCGATTTTGATAATTTTTTTCCAAATTGTGTGAAAGCATATAAAACTAATATATACAAGATTAGGAGTACGATAGATAACAAAAGTTTCCTCATAGAACTAGTTTTAGACCGACTGTTTATATGGAGCTATATGCTATAGTCTTCCGATTTTGATCATTTTTTCCAGAATTACGCGGAAGCCTATAAAACTAATACAAACAGATTGGTGAAGCTACGATGGAAAACTAAAAGTTTTTTCCTAGAATAGTTTTTTACCGACCGTTTATAACTATAGAATAGTCGATTTGATAAATTTTTCCAGAATTATGTGGAAGAATATAAAACAACAATACCAAGATTAGTGACGCTACGATGGAAAACAAAAAGTTTTTCTAACTAGAACTAGTTCTTAGACCGATCGTTCCTATGGCAGCTATATGATATAGTCATCCGATCCGGCCGGTTCCGACATATTAGTTGCGTGCAGTAAAAAGAAGACTGTGCAAAATTTCAGCTCGATAGCTTTAAAACTGAAAGACTAGTTCGCGTAGAAACAGACAGGCGGACAGACAGACAGCCAGACGGACAGACAGACGGACAGACGGACGGACGGACAAGCGGAAAAGAACTCAGCTCGTCGTCCTGATCAAGAATATAAATAGTTTATGGGGTCGGAAATGAATATTTCTATGCGTTACAAACTTCTGGGCAAAATTAATATACACTTTTCAAGTGTATAAAAAGTTGTAAAAAGCAGTGTCAAAGTGTCATTTAACATAACTTTATCAACTCGCACAAATATTTCCCAAATCGAAAACATTTTTAAAACTCACATTTTCATATTCATGCATTCTATTCATTCCATTTCACACAAAGTATACTTCATTTGAGTTGAAAAACGATCCCCACCACTTCAGGTGACGCCAGCTTCTCCTCCTCCTCCTCGTGCTCTTTTATCACTTGGAGGGCTTTAATTGAAAATTGCTGTCATGAAAAATACACATAAACTACAATTCGTCGAAATAGCTCAAACAATCAAACGCATTGTGTATGTCAGTGTGTGTGTGTGTGTGTGTATACCATATAAATTTCACATAACAATTGTACAATATGCATAACAATGACGAGTTCCAGTTTCAACCTCTGCACAGCACAGACAGCCATTCGGGGCAGGCTCAATCGAACAGTCGTCTGGGCCGAACAAAGAAAGACAAGTGTTCCGGTGCGAACTGACAAAAATGTCTTAGGAGAATGGAAAAACTATTGTCTGAAGCTGAAGGCACGAAAACTGTTAAGTATGTATAAATCAAAATTTATGAATTTCGTATTTGAATGCAGCAGCAGCAGCAGCAGCAGCAGAGATGAGTGTAAGTTGAAGAATTTTGAGTGGCGGCGCGACCAGACCAGACCCCGGGAGTATTCAAGCAAAACAAACAATATAAACTTCAGAAAACGCTTCGTTGCATATTAAATTAATTACACTGGAGAAGTGGAGAAGAGGCCAGTCGCTCAGTCAGTCAGTCTGTCAGACAACCCCCTTGAAGATTGTTTGCCGCGCTGCTTTTGCCGAGGGGCGAGTTAAGCTTTTGTGACTGCCAAAAAAAAAAGGGGTAGAGGGTAGGCAAGGCGACAGCTGACAGCCAACAACAACAACAACAAACTCAGTTCACAGTGAAAACTGAAGGCATAATTTATGCCTTCAAAGTGGATTGTTCAAAAGAAAAACTTGGTACATTTTTCCCCTGAACAGGGCCCCCGTCCTGCTTCTTCTTCTTCTTCATGGTGCGTTCTTGTCAACAGCGAGAACAATAAAGTCCAAAAACAAGATGAATAGCTCAGCCCAGGGATGTGTGCGAATTTTTTATGCTCTTCAAAAGGGAGATTTATAATTTGTAGCCCTCAGAGTGAAAGATTTTTATAAATTATTCATTAAAAAAGATGAAGATGAATCTGAAACGAGGTTTTTGAAGGCAAAATGAAATCATTAGATGTCAAGTAAGGGCTGTAAGCTCTTAAAAACTCAGTTGCGTGAGTCCATCTACAAAATGAGAGGATCATCGGTTCAATCGAAACAAAGGAGAATTATCGAAAAACTTAATGAAGCTGCCCCTCTTCACCTCTTCCCCAACAAAACAAAAATTTCTTGAAGAACTTCATGAAGCAAACTTCATCGTGTAAACACGGACTTAGTTTCTTGCGTGCTCGTGCGTGATTCGTGCGTGACAAACATCATGCACGTTTTATTTTTTTGTTTACAAATTTTTATACAGTCAAAAAAAGAGCTTTGTACGGTAAGTACGAAAGTACTTGCTTCAAGTACGAAGTTCTTATAAGAAATACAATAATTTGAATCCCGAAATACTTGATTCTAGACTATTTCGGGATATATTAATCGTATTTCAATGAATTTTCAGATCTTTTTGATCTTACTTTTAGGTCGCCATGGTTTTAGATCGATCCTGATTACTTCCTAAAACATGAATTCGTGTGCTTAAACTAAAAACAAAATATTAATCATTAAAGTATAATAAATTATACAGTAATCCCCCCAAAACAATCGTAAAACCAAATAAGAGTACATAAAATAAGTACAAAATGTTTTTGGTTTGAGCTTAAGATGTTTTCTAATCAAATAAGGCTGCATTGATCTGAATACCGTGAACTAACAAAAGATCAATAAGGTAGAACTGTAGGTCATAAGAAAAGTGATAGAACCAGGGTTTGTATCACACACTTTTTTTTACACGCCAGATAATAACAAAAAGATAAATATACAAGCAGTATTAAACTGGTTTTGAACCGAACCGGCTCGAACCCGGAATTCTTTTCATTCACTGTGAACCAAACCTTAAACCGAACCTCTTGGTGAAAAAATAGTTGAACCAGAACCTTTTCCGAACCAAAACTGTCGGTTCGGTTTGAGTAAGTTAAAAGTCTTAGTTAAGCGGGATTTTAAAGTCCTTATATTAGGTTTGTCTGATCAAAGAAGAAGGATAGATCAACAATTACTCGATGAACTACCAGGGTTCGTAAAATTCACAAAAATTATTTTCACGCCATGATAAATAACATCAATGTAAAAAATTATTATTTTCAGACATGAAAATAAAAAAATGTACATATGGAAAACATTATTTTTTGTCATGTAACTAACACAAGCATTTTTGGCACGATTGTTATTTGCATGTCAATAATATGGACTGCCTTCTTTACACCTGAAAAGAACAGTCGCGTCAAAAATGAGAAAAATAATTTTTTCCATATGTCAAATTTTTTTTATGTCTGAATATAATTATTTTTTACAGCTTGTATATTTTACTTAGTGTTAACATCTTGCGTGTAAAGTAAAACGTGTTATTTTACAAACCTTACAAACTAATAATAAATTTAAATTGTAAATAAACGGTATCGTATGCTCAAGTAAAAAAATGTTCAGAAATTCAGAACATTTGTTTTATATTTTTGACAATTTAATTTTTTTTCAATAAAAATTTGAACAAAATTAACCATTCGAACCAAAAGTGAACCTTACATTGGTAAATTATGGTTCAAACCCGCGAACCAGACCTCCGCATTAAATATTTGGGTTTAAAGCCCAGTCAAAAAAGAATTATTTTCAAGCCATGTAAATAAAAATTTTTACATAAAAAAAAAAATTATTTTTTCGGTATCTAACACGGGAATTTTTGACACGATTGTTAATTTCAGGCATGAAGAAGGCAGCTCAAAAATGGAAAAAATTATTTTTTCCTTATGTACTATTTTTTTTAAATTTACATGGCTGAAAATAATGTTTATCATGGCGTGAAAAGAATTTTTGTGCATTTTGCGAACCCTGGATAAAACCAGTTGGAAACTTTTTATGAATAGATTCGTGTTGAAATAGTTCGCATTTTACATTGCACACTTTTGGGGCTTGGCATTTAATATTTATTTCGTACATAATTAAAGAAATTTTTTACTTGAATTAAAAAAGCGTTTTCTAGAATTTTTGTGCAGCAACTCTGACCTGGTCACACTTAAAGGAGACAGGATTTGATATCTAATAGTTAATCCTCGTGGAATATTTTTGATTTTCAAAAATTCGGGTTTTTCCCTAAATTAGTTTAGTTTTCAAAGCAAAACCTTTACCCAAAAAAAAGGGCATTTCCATTCCTCTTCTTTTTCTCTTTAGAGCAGCGAATTTTTTTGTTGTGTGTTTTTCGGTCATGACAAAACTAAAGTTGAAAATGTGAACCCAAACCAGGACAGTGCAAAACAGACTCAGAACTGAAACTCATTCATTCCACACAAACACACACACACACACACAGAGACTTTGGCGTTTAAAAAAAAAACAAAAGCGGCAACAACACATAAATGCAAGAAGAGACCCAAGAAGATTCCCTGAAACTGCGTGCGGGGCGGAGGGCGGGGGAGCTCGTACCATGAATGGGCAAAACTCACGCACAGAGTCCAACCCCAAAAATGCTATTTTAACTACATTTTTGGCTTTTTTATGGTGCTGGAGCTTCATAGTCGCGTTTTTGTTGTGTTCGGGGCTGTCTTTATGGCGAAATATTATACATTTATTAAAACATAATCTTTTTTTTTTGGACATGAGAAAGGGTCATATGGACGGATAATGGGCCTGAAGTCCCGGCGGACAAGTTTTTTTTTTTTTGAAAATAAAGCCGTAAAATAGTAATAGATAGGCGAACTAAAGCGATTACACACACACACAAACAAACATACAAATGTAATACATGCATGCATACCCCTGGACAGACGTGTGTTGTTCAGATCGGTTTCTCGGAAATCCAACCTAGTTAGTGAATTTGAGCTGACTGCCCCGAAAATGTTTTTCTTCTTTTATTTTTTTTTTTTTGTTCTGTGTGTGTTTCCAACTGGTTGCTTAGTTGTGCAGAAAGCCAGATTATGGGCATATGAGCATGAGTTGTTGTCGTTGTTAGAACTAGAGAAAAAAAAGTAAGTTGTTTGCCAGTTCTGCGAAACATAAACTATGCTGTGTCTGTGTATTGTATGAACATGCCTGATAAATATTTTCATTTGAATGCATTAAATCTGGGAATTAGTTGTGAAAGAAACGAGATAAGTCGAGATGTTGAGAATGAACAGTTTTATGTAAGGCAATTTGATAGCCGCCCTTATCTAAGATGGGGATAGTTGAAAGGCCACCTTGTAATTTGAAAGAGATGACTAGATAATACAATTAAGTGATATGAATTTTAATTTTGTAACTTTTTTTTTTTATACTTTAAGGGGTTGGAAATTAATATTTTTACGTGTTGACAATTAAATTAAAAGCCTTTCTCCTTCTGTCGACGCGTATACAGCGGACATGGTTTTTTTTGGGTAAAAAGTACATATATATAAGAGTTATTTAAGCAAGTCCGAGAATTTGGTACAAAATGAATATCTTAAATTCGAAAAAATCCATTTTAAATGTTGTAATTTTAAATTTCTAGAACTCACCGATATGAGAATCCTTTTCCGTATAAAGCCACGAATGAGTTTGACATTTAAGGGATCACGTGCCGAATTCGCAAAAGTAAGGTGAAAATGGAGATCGCCAACATATGTTGAATTTCTGTAAAAAAAAAAAAATAGTTTAAATTAAATTTTAAATGGTCAAGTACCAAATCGCCATCTTAATAGTTAGTGTGACCAAAGGTCAATGTTATTATAATACATTATAGTATTCTTACAACAAATTATAAAGGTTCATAGAGGTTACTCCTATAACTTATATTTAGATTGATTGTATCAAGTTAAAAACATCCGTAGACGAATAATTGCCTATTTTTCTTGTTAATTATTTAAGCAAATTTTAAAAAAACTCTTCGTTAATTAATAAAATTATATCTATTGCAGTCATTGGAAAAATCGTCATGTTTTACTAAGGAAATCTTTAACTCTTAATTAAAAATAATATATACATATTTATTGAAATAAATAGTGAGAAACAACTTTTTGTTTTTGATCATTTAATTTTTAGATAGCAGAGGTTATCTGGTTAAATGGTGCCATAATGATTATTTTGGTTAATCTGTTTTTAAGAAAAGTTTTTTTTTTATTATTTTTATGAACAATAATAAAGAAAAATTTTTAATCAATTTTAAATCCGGTTTTGGAGTTTATTTCGAGTAATTAAAACTCATTTCTCTCTTGCGTTTAAGTTCTACGTAGATTGCCATTGATTCAAAAGTGATGCACTGAGGGACTAACCATTTTTTATCATTAGAGATGCTCAAGATTCGTAAATTATTTTTCTTATCAGATCCGTAAGTAGAGTCATCCAGTGTTTTGGCTGTAGAAATTCAAATAATTGTGAGTGTTTAAAATGAGTTGGGAGAAAAATATAAGTTTTTATACTTGCGTATTTGTTGTTTTGAGTATTCTACGTTAAATATTCTAGAATGTATTCGAGAAAGTGAGGTCGAAGGAATAATTAACGTATGTATAATACGGTGATTTAAACTATAGAATTAATAGGAAATAAAAAATTCATATCGAACAGATGTTGAGGAGGTACCCTTAGATTTTGAAAAAACCTAACTTTAGAGTTATTAGTTTCGTAGAAACAGGTAATGAGGTATTACAGTGGCGCCGTACTTTCTTATTTTTCAATCATTTTTAAAATATTGCGTCCATTTTTTTTATTTTTGAAGTTTTTTTTTGTAGCTTTAAATTAGAGTTGGTGCTATTCGTCCCGTCCCAAGTTTTACGATATTTTTTCGGCCGAAACCATAAAATATTAACATAGAAAATCGATTAGATTTCTAACTATAAAATCATTTCGTGAAATCCCGATGATTTTGAAATATTAGGAATAATATCTTTAGAGTTTCGTGCGAAGACCCGCACTTATCACTACTGGGAATGCCCTTTTAAGTTCTATATTCGAAATAAAACACATTATTTGTGTATAATCTTTTCTAAAATAAAAAAAAAATAGAAGCCAAAACCGGAATTCGAACCTGAACCTAGGGTAATTGATTACATTAGGCACCATGGTCCAGTTTGTAGAAAGAGTTGGTGGTAGTGGCCAGATAATTTTCTGCTTAATAAAATGATCCCTGCAATAAACTGAAAAAATGTACGCAGAGTACCAGAGAGACAACTTTAGTTATACAGGCCTGTTCCGGATATCACTTTCGACAAAATTAGTCGAATTCGAATGTGATACGTGTGTTGTTCTTGATGCATTTGAAGTCGAGTTTGTTTGAGAAATAAAATATTTAAGTTTTGATACTGATTTCTTTTTTAAAAAAAAATAACTTACCCCATTCCAAATTCCATTTAGTGAAAACAGAACAGGCCTGATAAATAATGATAAAAGTTAGGAAAAAAAATGTACTATGGATTGTTTAAATGTATATTTAGCATATTTATAAGAAAATAATTTTATAATAATAATTTTTTGGTAGCACTCCGAAACGATTTTCAATTTATAATTATGTTTTCAATTTCTTAATTTAAAGTGTCTCATTAATTTGTCTTGTGTTAAAAGTAACTTGAACTAATTTCTAGTAAACTTGGAAATTTATGCAACTTGCAACCTTTAGTTCTTATAACTTTTGTTGCCTTTTGGGCATTTCTTTTTCAGCAAACACATTTCTCGAGTGTGTGTGTGTGTTCTTTCTTTTCAAGTATCTTGAGTTATATATATAAAAAAAAAAGGGCTCCTCCTGCTTACTTCCCACTATTCCCATTCAGGCATATAAGTATGTATATACTGTATGTAGAGAAGCAGAAGCCTAAGCAGGGGGCATTGTTGTCGCAAGTGGGCTTTCTTCTTCTTCTTTTCTTTTCTTTCATTTTTGAAAATTGCTTGCACAATCATCTATGCCATATGCAGCATATGTTATGGCAAAAAAACAAAAACAACAACGATAACAAGAACAAGAACAAGAACATGGTGCCTGGCACTTTTGTTAAGTTGAGGCTGGCACATATGCGGCTTACATACAAACAGACATTTGTATGTATATAATTGCGATATGTTTAAGCAAGTGCCGGCAAACGACCTCGACTTGTACATAAAGTATGCTCTCTCCTTTCGCACACACACACACAGAGAGACAGAGTCTGGGCCCAAGTCTGAGTCTGGGCACTACCAAACAACACCCAACCCAAATCGGCAACGGGCTGCTCGGCTTTAGTTAATTACATGCCGGTCGACGCCTCGTTGCATAAATGTGTGACCCTCTGCTGTCTCTGTCTCTCTGTGTGTGTGTGTGTGTGTGTGCGGTCCAGCTGTGCGCTTGGGCCATTTTACAACTGTTCGCAACGACCTTCCCAAAATGCGACTCATTGTTGTTCTTTGTTTTGTTTTTTTTTTTTTTTTTTTCGGCTCCTGTGACACGCCCGTCCAGTGCGCAGGATCAGGTTCCCAAAAAATTAAAAGCATTCAGCTGAATAAAGAGACGCAGAGAAAATTGCGCAGAATCTCTCCTCCTGCGGGAGTTGGTGTCGATTATTTCCAATGAACCTGAAACGAACAGCAGGCTGCACATTGGAAATGGGAGAAAAATATCCTGGTCTGGCACATGAAGTTACTCAGACATGCATAAAAATGCCGGTTTTATTATGTCGTTAGGTTCAACTTGAGTGTCTGTGTGTGGGTGGGGGTGAGTGGGGGTAGTCGTCGTCTGGTCGTCTGGGGACGAGACGGAGACGTTTTTTAAAGCCTCCCCCCCAAAAGCAGAATTTTGTTATCTCTGCTCATGTTTTTTTTTTTTTTGAGGCAATTTGGCTGCCCAACGAGTTTTATGTAACATTTGCCCACAGCCGCGTACATAAAATGATATATAATAAAAATTCAGTCTGTATGCCTGCATCCTTGTGTGTGCCACCCCCCCAACCCCTTTTATTATATATTTTATTATATATTTTGAAATATGCTTGCGACTAAATTTAATTTATTTGCCATTGTTGTTCGAGAATTGTGGGATTTCCTTTCCATTTGTCCTGCTAGGTTTTCATTGTTGCTGGAAATTACTCACTCACAGCCATTGATTTCATTTCTCTGTGTTCCCCGCCCCCCTTTTGGCCAGTTTTATAGCCGCCCCTAACGAGCTAGCAAAGAGCGTGGGTTCAGCTGGATCTTCTGGTCTATAATATATTGTTATAATTTTGTCATAAAAATGAAAACTTTTACAATTAGGATTTTTGGCATTTTATTTATCGTAGCTACACGAGAGAGAGAGAGGAGGGTGAGAGCAAGGCCAATTTGTTGACTTGGCGAAGGATAATGAGCAAGTGGACCTTGAAATGATTGCGATTTGGTTAGCTGAGTTAAGCTGAAAAAATACGGATTATTGAGTTTTTTCTCATGACAATTTGGTGAGTTGGCAAATATAGGTGAATTACCTTGGGACACAGATAAGGTACGTATTGCTATTTAAGTTTCTTACCTAGGTCACTTCTAGCCATTTTAGGACCAATTGGCCTTTTCCCAAAAAAAGTTTGGACTTTTATCAATAAAAGCTCCATACAACTCTTTCATGTGTGACCACATTTGATATCGATTAACGATTAATCAAAAACTTATCTCGGCAGAAAAATGGAATTAACTCGTGAACATTTTCGTGCAATCATTTTTCACAACTTTCGCAACGATGAACTTAAATCTTTGTATGGCGATGAAGCACCATTCTATAGCACTGTGAAACATTGGTTTAATGAATTCAATCGCGGGCGACGCTCGCTCGAAGACGAAGGTCGTGAAGGTCGTCCAAAAACAGTCGTTGTGCCAGAAAACATTGATGCCGTGCGTGAACCGATAATGCAAGATCGTCATGTGACATACCGTGAGATAGAGGCATCCTTGGGCATTTCTTCCACCAGCATACATTCGATATTGCATGAACACCTGAGCGTAAAAAAGGTTTGTTCTCGTCTCAATCGCTCAAAAAAAGGCTCGTGTGGATTGGTGCAAAGAAATTTTGAAAAAATATAATCGCGGTGTTTCAAAAGACGTTGATAAGATCGTCACAGGTGACGAATCATGGATCTATGCTTATGAGCCCGAAACAAAACAGCAATCAAACGTGTGGGTCTTAGAAGACGAGCCAAATCCAAAATGGTTGCCTGTTTCTTCGCTAAAATTGGTCATGTGGCGGCTGTTCCGCTTGAGCAACGTAGGACGGTCAATTCTGAGTGGTACATCACAATTTGTTTGCCTGAGAAATTTTCTTTGGAGAAATTCGAAAAACGAACAAGAGAAGGCAGATCATTGTGCACCATGACAATGCGAGCTCTCACACATCAGCTCACACCAATGCCTTTTTGACCG
Organism: Lordiphosa mommai; assembly: GCA_018904225.1. Lineage (NCBI taxonomy): Eukaryota > Metazoa > Arthropoda > Insecta > Diptera > Drosophilidae > Lordiphosa > Lordiphosa mommai. Next base: position 716,805 of record JAEIFT010000109.1, on the reverse strand, counting down.
CCCAAAACGTCGAATTGATGAGTCATTCGCCGTACAGCCCTAACTTGGCACCCAATAACTTCTTTTTATTCCCGCACATTAAGGAAAACATGCGTGGTTAACGATTTTCGTCGCCAGAAGATGCTGTTGAAGAGTTTAAAAAACCATGTTTTGGAGGTGTCTCAATCGGAGTGGAAAAAGTGCTTCGACAATTGGTTTGAGCGCATGCAAAAGTGCATAAATCTTGCTGGTGAATACTTTGAAAAACAATAAAACCATTTTTGTTCATAAATATTCGCGTTTTCATTATTAGGCCAGAAATATATATAGCAACCTACACAGAGATAAAAATTGATATGAAACGACAGTCATTTCCACATTTTTTCATATCAATTTTACTTCGATATGACGAAGATTAACTTGATGTGATAAATTAATATCAATAATAAAAAAAAACCTTAACTTTTCTGGGGATCGAACTCGAGACCTTGCACTTAACCGGAATGGAATGACGTCTCAACGAAGTCAACCAACACACTCATTTATAAGAAGACGTCTAAGAAACTATTTATATTAAGTATGAAAAAATTGATATTTTAAAAAGATCATTTTAGCCAGCAAAGATTAAATTGATCTTGAGCTTTTTTTTTCTCTGTGTTTTAAATTGTAGGTTTAGTTCTCACAGCATAGATTTGCCTATTTTATTTGAGAGATCTCACACATTTGGAAGAAAATTATTGAAAATGACAGGAATATTGACCAAAGACAAAATTATGGAATCATCCAAACGTCGATGTTTTAATCCAAACAAATTTTTTAATCTGAATGAAGTGGCAGAAAGTTAATTTAAGTCGAAAAAGGTTATTATTGGTAAATTGTTTTGTAGTGTGCTTTTCTAGTAAAACGTCTACAAAGTTGAAGAAGCTAAAATAAAATGGCATACCTTCAAAAGTATCTGCAAACAACTTCAACCTTTTCGAAGTCTGAAATAGTTTTTGCATTTTCTGCTCTTTCACTGCATTTTCCTTCCCAATTTGGCATTTGTATAATTCAATTTGCTTTTATGGCACATTGGACATAACTAAACATTTACCAAATGGCATTTATCAAAATTTGTCATCTTTTGCCTGCAAATATGTACTCTACTCTACTATATATATTCCTACATATATACACGTAACCAAAGTAGCATTGATTTTGGCTTTGTGCATATTTTATGCGATTGGTTATAGCATTTTCCCTATGCACTCACATATACAAACACCAAAGAGCGCACACACAGACACGACCTTCACAGTTTTTGCAGCCATAAGCACTGAAAATATATGGCCAATCATTTTGTGTGTGCCTGTGCCTGTGCCAATGCCAAACAAAAACCAGAAACTGTTCGGATTATCATTTTAGCCTCAGGCAACAGCAAAAAAAATAAAATCAAGAAAATTTTTTTTTTACAAAAATTAAATAAAAATTTTAATTCCGCTTTTCCAGCTGTTGACACAAACTAATTTATGGCATACAACAGCAACAACTACAAACATTTTTGCCTGCTGTGGCAAATTAGCCAGGCAGCCGCCGCATGCATAAATTTTTTGCCACAGCAGCAAAAGGTTTGCGCCGTTTGCCAATGCCCGTGCAGCTTGTATCTGTCGCTTGTTTTCTGCTTAAATTATAGACATTTGACTTGGCTCTCTTTGCGACTACACAAACAACATTTGGCATGCAATTTTTCTTGCTAATTTGCATGACAGTCGCAGTTGCTCGAAGGGAAGTTCTGGGAAGCAAAACTTCGTTTGGTCCAGGCGGAGGCTGCTTACAATATTTTTGTAATTAAGCAATTTGTTGGCTGCTAAGCAACATTTCCGCTTTTAGCTTACAACAAAAAAAAGGAACAAAAAAATGGGAAAAAAATAACAACCACAATTTTTCAATTGATTGAAGGGCTCTGAAACGGAACCGAACGGAAGAGCAAACACGCAACGGATGTGACCATTTGGCTATGTAAACAGCGGCCAGCAATTAGTGGGGAAATCTTCAGAGAAGACTCTTAGAAATTGTTGGGCAGTTGGGTTTAAGATTAAAGTTTTTTAGGAATTATGCTAAAGGTTCGAATATGGGAAAAATATTGATTTTGAATTAGAAACTATTTGGTCTGAGCATCATACAGTTTATTAGAATGACGAGCAAAGTAGTTAGAACTTTGTAAGTCTGTCTGTAGTTGAGGTCGGCAATGGAAGCATAGAAGACGGTAGAATCATGGCTTATTATAACTCCATGGCATTTCTGAGTCCCCAGAGATAAGTTGTCAATGTGTTGAGCACATTTAATCAAGGCTTTATCTTCTCTTTATGGGTAAAATAGCAGCTTTTGAAAGCTCTCTGCCCGTTTTCTGTATAAGTTAACAAATAATTTATCAGTTGCCACTGGCAATTTCTCTGCTTCCATTGCCGACCCCTGATTTTAGAGCTTTTGAGCTAAGATCCAAAAGTTTTGAACAATCTGACAATATGTCGGAACTAGCCCGATCAGATGACGTTTCCTTTAGCTACTATAGGTCCGATTAGCAATAGGGGACCACATCAGAGTACAATTCAAAGAAGAGAATTACTTTCGGCCTTTAAGGACAAATTCGGTGCTGTCCCTAATTCACATGCCCGATCCCAATGAGAGAACTCCAATGATTGATTACAAAAACAACGAGAAGACAAAGCTAACTTCGACTGTGCCGAAGTTTTAATACACTTGAAAAACTTTACTCCAACTGATTTAACCGGTAAAATATATATAGGATAAAGATAGCAGATATTTAAATTTTTTAAATCATTGATAACACAGGGCAACAGCCATTTCGGTCTGGCCTTCTGGGTGCAAAATTCTGTTCCTGTTCTGTGCCCCTGATTCCAAAACTGGTCTCGGTTTTTTTCCATCAGCTCTTGTTTGCGAGAAATCGCGGAAAAACCATTTTGTTGTTTTTTTAGCTTATGCAAAATTTTGGGGTCACACCAAGCACAAATTTGTAGGTTTATAAGTTTTATGCGGTACTACATACATCAATGCAGCCATAAAAAATCAAGCGAACCGCATCAGCATACCCGAAAGTGACAAAATTGGACCTTGAAGATAATTTTTTTCTCAATTTATAGCAAATTTTTCAAAATAAACCGTCATCTACAACCTAGTGCATAAATCGTAAAATTAAAAAAATATAGAAGGCTAACATCGGCTACGCCGATGTTTTAAATACCCTTGCAGTTTTGAAAGTCGCTACCATTGATAACCAAAAAGTTTTTTTCACTAGAACTATTTTTTTGACCGATCGTTCATATGGCAGCTATGATGCTACAGTCATCCGATTTTGATAATTTTTTCCAGAATTGTGTGAAGGGATATAAAACTAATATATACCACGATTGGTGACGCTACGATGGAAAACAAAAAGTTTTTCCCACTAGAACTAGTTTTTTGAACCGACCGTTTATATGGCAGCTATATGCTATATTGATCCGATTTTGATGAATTTTTTTTTATTATGTGAAAGCAAATAAAACTAATAAATACCAAGTTTGGTGTCGCTACGATGGAAAACAAAAAGTTTTTCTCACTAGAACTAGTTTTTTTACTGACTGTTTATATGGCAGCTATATGCTAGAGTCATCCGATTTTGATAAATTTTTCCAGAATTGTGTAAAGGTATATAATTCTAATATATACCAAGTTTTATGACGCTACAATAGAAAACAAAAAATTTTTCTCATTAGAACTAGTTTTTGGACCGATCGTTCCTATGGCAGCTATATGATATAGTCATCCGATCCGGCCGATTCCGACAAATGTCAGCCTATGTGTATTTAAAGACTTTTTGCAAGTTTGGTCAAAGATAGCTTTAAAACTGGAGGGAGGAGATAGCATAGAAACAGACGGACAGACGGACAGACGGACCGACGGACAGACGGACAGACGGACATGGCTATATAGACCAGCTCGTCATGCTGATCAAGAATATATAGTTTATGGGGTCGGAGATGCTTCCTTCTATGCGTTACAAACATCGTGACAATTTTAATATTCCCTCTGCAAGGGTATAACAACTATTTTAGCATATAGCCTAACATATCCCCGCTATTTTTACGAATTTTGTTGCACTTTTATCAGCTTGTTGGACTAAGCTACAGCTGTTTTTTCACGTAAAAGAGATGGAATATCTCATATACAAAGGATTGACAAAGCAGGACAACATTTTAAACTGACAAAAATAACATTATCTTTAAGCTTCCGTTTAAAGTGTCTTGGGGTACAAATGTACCCCAATGTAATAGAAATGCAAGTGTGATATTTATCAGTGGTTTTTGCAGATTTTGGAACATATTTAATAAATTTTTATATCAGTGTTTGGTGATGCTCACTTAACTAATCTGAAACACAATCTTTTGGCACTGAAAGCTACCAAGTGAAGTTTTGAAGGTTTCCTTTTTCCTTTCCTTTTTAGCATACTTAAGCTAACAATTTTCAGTGCCAGAAATGATTTTTAGTGGGTATCAGATGGTTGGATACAATAATAATTCTTTTCCATAAGATGTTGCATTTGGCAGTTACATTTCCATTTTGCACACATAAAGAAAAGTTTTGTATGGCAGCATGTGCATGTGTGTGTGTGTCTGTGTGTGTGTGTGTGTGTGTTTGTGTGCTTATGTGAGCATCTTTTTATGCACATTTCTATGATGATGAGTTTGTTTGCCTTGACTAGGGACTTGGGCAAACTTGGTCCGCGCCATGTGACTGGCAAAATGTTTCCCTGAACCGTTGCCAACATTCATGTCAATATTGATTTTTCATTGCTCTTGCTGGCGACAGCAACAACAACAACAACAACAATAATAATAAAACCGTAGAGCAATATAATTGGAATTTGAAATTGGAAATTGGATATTTTGCAACAAAAAAGAGCGAAGAGAGCAGAGAAGAAGTCACACAGCAGCAGCAGCATATTTTATTCGATTATTTATTCAATGAGCGTCGCTACGTTTGGATTTTATTGTATGGACAGAACGGGGAATGGGAACACATGCATGGCATGCCATACACGACGACTCCACGTCCACACACAAAGGCCAATTCAATTTAAGGCATCAGAGACGGCGAACGGGCAGAACTTTGACCAGACCAAACGCAAATAACTCAATTTAATTGCATGAAACTAAACTGAAACTAAAACCAAGACCAATCGCCGCTGTCTATGGCGGTTCGCTCTCTCAAGTTGTCCAAGTTAAGCATGAAAATAAATTGGAAAAACATTTACCATCATGCCTGATCGATGGCTGACGAGAAGTGCCTTCTCTCTCCTGCCGGCTGCCGTTTTGGAAATGGTCGAGTGACCAACCATCCAACTGGTTTGGTCTTTGAATGATTGCGACGAACTGGACAAACAGTCAGTCAGTCAGCCAGTGGGCAGCAGAAGCAGCCGCCGACGACGATGAGTAAAGTGTTTATATGGAAAATATAAATCAAATAATGGTGCAGACATTAACAAACAACAACAATTGTGGTTGGAGAGCACGAAAGGGGAGGGTGGGTGGTGGGGTGGGAGCAATATAGCCAATTGAGTTTGTAATCAGGTTTCAATTGTTGCGGAAGGGCAATTTCGAAATGAAATTATTAAATTGTGCAAAAAAAAAAAAGAAATTCTTTGGAAAAATTTAGTAAATTTAATGGATGAACTAACAGGGATTAAGGTTATTAGTTAAAGGAACTTTAAATGAAATTTCAGGGATCAATATTTCATTATCGCTTGTCTGATTTTTTAAATGAGTTGGCTAAAAACATATTAGCTTCTCAATATTTTGCATTAAGAACTGACCATAAAGAAACTGTTCTCACAAACATTCAGTAAGAATCTACAAACTCTTTTGAAAGTTGGTCATTCATATAATATTTATACTTGTTCTTATATTGTTTTATATTAGGTATTATACTCGATTTGCTTGTAGCTAGTTATATTTAAAGTTGAAAAATTTTCCAGTAAGTGTTATTTATTTGGGATTCATTAAATTCCAATTAAATTTTTGGTATTTGATAATAACAATTCCAATATAACTACAAGTATAGGAGCAATATTGAAGTAATATAAGAGTAATATAAGAGCAATATAAGAGCCAACTCTATACCACATTTCTTTTACACACATATTAGCTTCTCAGATAGACTATTACATTAAGAACTGTACCATAAAGAAACTGTTCTCACGAAACATTCAGTAAGAATCCACAAACTCTTTTTGGAAATTGGTCATTAATATATACAATATTTAGATAATTAACAATAACGTTATTATCGAAGGAAGTCAGTATGATAATTAAAAAAAAAAAAAAGTGCGCCGCAGGTTAAAATTTTTTAGAAAAAGAACCACAGATAATAATTTATAAAAATCAGGCGATCATTTTCAAGATTCTCATTCCAAGAAAAATTCGTATACCAGTTTTTTTTTTTTAAATATTAGAGGTATTCCTGAAAGTGGTTTGCTTTTGATTTTGTGAAAGCAAATCAAAATTAGTTGACGGAATGACCTGTTTTGCTCACTGATTTGATTTTGATTTCGTGAACAGCTGATCGACAATTGCCGCTGATGTTAACAAAAACGCGATATCACAAAATGCCGTTTAAATAATAGTTTGAAAGCAGAGCATGTTCTTTTATAATGTTTGCAGCTTCAAAAAGCAGAATGTAACAATCACCAAGCTTGGCCGCATCATTTTCTTCAATGAGTACGGTCACACTAGAATCCTGTTCTATTATATGGCAGCTATATGAAATAGTGAAGTAAATCGAACCATATTCTGTAAGTCGTTTTAGGAGCTTAGAATATGATCACATATCGAGTTTAAGTTAAATAGCTTTAAAAACAACAAAGTTGTTGCAATTTTTTATATGGCTGCTATATAAAATAATGGTCGAATCCAAGGGAATCTTGGTAAGTCGACTTGGGGGTCCAAAATATGCGTATTAAGCAAATTTGGGACCAATATATTCATAATTGGAGCTGATGCCTTAAAAAAAACTATGCACTGCGAGAAATTGGCGATTGAAGAATGTATTTACTTCTTGGTACATTCCTTAGATAGGCATTTCGTAGTTTAATACTTATATAGAACCAGTATTCTTTTATCGTATTCAAATATGAATTTGACATTTCTGAAGATAAGTTGACAAATGAACAGAAACTGGTTTATTTTGCTCTGCAGAAACGAGAATGCAACAGCGCAACGATATTCACAGTAGATCGGAAAGTGCCGAACACTGATATAAACCAATCAATGTACTTAACCTATAAATTGAAAGCTTACAGATATCTTTCTACAGCTCCCGTTTCCAAACAGAGCATATAAATAAACGTACACTCAGAAAAAAATTAAGAATTGTTGTGAACTCTTTTTTTTTTTAACAATATCGAGTTATTTCTTAAAAATCAAAGGTCATCATCAACATTTTCAAAAGAGGATTGCAAACCTGAAGTCTTCAATAAAGCCTACAAATGATTTTGATTGGCTACCTGCTCTCATTTTGCATTGGTTGTTTACAAAACTTGCTAATTTTCACTGAATATTAAATTAAGTTAGAGAAATATTTTACAATTGTCGTCGATCACTCTCAGCCGATCAGTCACACAGCCCCACACTAAAACGAGGTCGACCCCATAGCGGCACGTAGCCATTAACCAACCATATATATATAATATACCTTCTAAAGTCGGCCAGTTATTACAACAAAAACCTCGAAATCGAAAACCATAACAAAATATTAAGTATACGACTTGACTAATGCCCCATATGTGCGAGAGTATGATTGCCTAGGCCCCCATTGCCGTGTCGGTTAATTATAATGCGCCATAGTCACGCCAGACATGCTGCATAAATATTTAAATTAAATAATAACAAATGAAAAAAACAAATGAGCCAGCCAACTGTAAAAACAATACGTAATAACAAATAACAAAAGCAAACAACAAATTCCAAATTCCCATTGATTGGGGAATTTCGGGTGGACGTTTTCTTCGCATATAAAAGATAACATTATTCCGGCTACTGGTTCTGCATTTGATATTTATTTTAATTTCTTTTATGGCAACAGCAACAAAAACCAATAATGCGGCTACAGCGACAACATCAGCGACATGGCGCACACACAACGGCCAATAAAAATGGCATAAAATTCAAAATGAAAGCTAAACGCAGCTTGGCGGCCAGACCAACCCCCTGACCCAACTTCTTCCCTGCGTTGGTCGCTGTGTGTGCTGCATAAAAATAAGTAATATCGTAAAAATTACAGGAAATAAAAATCGCAACGTAAATACGTGTAAGTGCGAGAGTCGGCCAACTTTCTCAGTTGTCTGAAATTGGCAGTAAAATTATGGCCCAAACAGGAGTCGGAGAGGGGGTGGGCGAGCGGCGAGCGAGATGAGGAAAATTGTTACAGTCATGGCAGGCGAAATGACGAGGGGCGTGGCAGCCTATTAAAGTTCAAGTTGGACATATTATATGGGGGGCCATATTTTGGCAAATGTTTTGGAAAATAAATAATCTAAAGTGGTTTTTATTTTTTGTGGAAGATTGTTGACATAGAGGCCATCATAAAAGCGTTTTCGGTTGGAAACGAAAGTTTAAAGTGCGCTAAAACCTTAATACATTTTTGTATATTTTGATGAAATGCTTTAAAAGAAATTAAAATATATATACACTAACCTACCCACCCTTCACTTCCAACTGCACCGAGAGTTATTTTTTGGCGTCACTTTCGAGACAAAAACAGCTGCACTTCTCGAGACTCTTTGTTGTTGTTGGACTGCTCCCAAACTTAAATTTCGCTAAGTACAAACTTTAATTCTACAAAATATCATTTTCATTGAATAATAATCCATTAAGAAAGCAACTATAAGTAACTGATTTTCAAATTATGTTAAATCCGCCTGCAAAGTCGAAAGATGGTTGGAAAACTGTTAAGTGTGACCTTCTGTTTTTTTCATCCGATCAGTTTCAAGCCTATTTTCAAAGTTCTACATTGCCCTAGGGCGATAAACTTTAATATATCAAGGAATAAAAAAAAACATTACCAAATAATAAAAAAAAAAAAAATTGTAGAAAATGGTCTCTTTATTTTAACAATTTTCCGCCAATTTACCAGATTTTCTAGAATTTGAATTTGGTTATATTTTGTCATGTAGAGCTTCGAAAATAAGTTTGGAGCTGATCGGAAAACAAATAAGTTTATATTAACAGTTTTCCGCACATTTTTCCGACTTTGGGGGTTGATTTTCCTAAATTTGAAAGTCATTTATACCATATAATATATAATATGTGTAACTTTGGAAATGAGTTTGAAGCTGATCGATTGAAAAATTGACCCCACCAATTTCCACGCAAAAAAAAAAATGTTATACAATTTCCATATAGAGCTCCAATCGAATGGTATTCCATAAAGAATTTTTCGGAGTTTTTTTTTTTGATTTTACAAAATATGAAATTAAGTTTGAGGACGCAACTTTCAAGAATTTTTTGTGTAAGACCGCACTTACACGATGATGCAAACTTCATGAAGTTTCTCAAAAAGCTTTTGTTTGTGGGAAAGAGATGTGGTGGGGTGGCTTGCCACTTTACGCCTCTTTTCTAAAAGCAAGAGCTTTTTTAAAAACATCATGAAGTTTGCTTCATCGTGTAAATCCCGACTTAGTAATATGACACTTTATCATGAGGTGGGCAGGCATGGCGTAGGACCATGGAATGGAACCTTCGGCAGTCAAAACTTCTGAAGAGCATAGACACCAGAGAAAGGCTTGGTTTCTAATTATAAGCATGTGAAAGCCAGTCTCGTAACATCAACAGTCAACTGGAGTATAATTAAAAAGATAAAATTATTTTAGCCACAATCTGGACAAGAACGGTCAATATCTGAGAGAGAGATAAAAATTGGTCACTTCTTTTCTCGCTGTGCAATCCCAAAGGAACTTAGGGTCCTACACTGTGGAAGAGAAATTCAGATCGGTCGATCTGGAAATGCACGAGATTTTAAACGTAAACGTAAACGTGATAATGTACTATGGAGCAACCAGATATCCGATAAAGTCACCTAAATTTGGTATTTTATCCTAAATTTTATTTTTATGTTAATTTTTCCTTCACTTTCTTCCTTCTTCGATTTGATCGAATGAAAAACAAATAAATTTGATGCATCAGTTTTTCGGCTATTTTCCTATGTTGGGGGTTGATTTTCCATTTTTTGTACGTCCAACAATTCATTTTTTGTGGTCAGGCAGAAAATTTGAGCGAATGCAAGAAATTTACTTTCGGGGGATATTTAATCCATTTGTGGACGTCTACATTATTTTGATGTTAATCACTATTGCAATTTCAGAAAGAGCATTTTATTTCTAGACGTGCATTGAAACGATTCAACGAAATACCATAAAAGAAGTGAGTGTGTTAGATCCTGCTGAATATACGATGATAATTCATATTTGAATCTTTTTTCATGTGAAACATCTTTAAAATCGATACGAAAGATTTTTTGGTAAAGGTAAAACTCAATTTCAAAATAAAGCATAACGCGTAACGCATAACAGAATACACTCCAAGCAATCGCCTGGCCAACCACAGCATTTTAATCAAACTTAGTAGTAGTGTGTCTTAGACCACTTGACCTTTGGCCTTCTGGGAGTTTTTCTACACTGTACTGAAACACTGTTTTCTAAAACTGTTTTCAAACACTGTTTTTCAACACTATTTTCCAACAGTGCTTTTCAAGATGGTTTTCCAACACTGTTTATCAACATAATTTTCCAACACTATTTTCTAATACTGCGTTCAACAGTGTTTTCCAACCCTCTTGCTTGAACATTGTTTTCCAACACTGTTTATCAATATTATTTCCAAAATTTTTGTTTTCCAACACCATTTTCCAACACTGTTTTTAAACATTGTTTTCCTATACTGTTTTCCAACACTGTTTTCAACATTGTTTTCTAACACTCTTTTCCAACTTTGTTTTCCAAGGAAACGCCTGGCATCACAAGTAATAAAAATAGGCCTTAAAAATTGATTTGGTGGGTTTTTTCAAAATCTGGGGGTGGCAACTTCGACTATCGTTCATTTGAAAGGAGTACGGGCTTTTAAAATTATACTTTGTATATAATTTCCTACACATAAACATATTTATATTAGTCACGAGAATCACGCGTGATTTCTGACCGCAGGCCATCTCAATTGCATCGTCCTATATACTTGGTCTTTGCCTCCTTACACAAATATCTATTGGAAAGAAAGGAGGGGAAACTGAAAGCGGCGCAAGCCGTCAAGCAACAATTGGGAATTACTATTGCCCTCGTCTTTTCCGTAAGTGGCTGGTGTTGTTGTTGTCGTTGCATTACATTTCTTTCATATAAGCGCCACTATTGTTCATCTGATAAAAACATACGATAGGGGGGTTGATAAAAATGATAGTAGAATATATTGTCAGAGATTTGGAACAACCAACCAAATTGTGAAGATATAATTTTTTCAATTTGAAGGGGGAGGCGGGGGCGTGGCAAAACAAAACTAAACGATCCTGCAAGTGGAAGTATATGTTCCATACACCCAAACTTATCTCTTAATCTGGTCTTCGTTCATACGGACGACGGACAGACGGGAAGACAGACGGACAGACAGACGGACAGACAGACGGAGAGCGGAGACGGCGAGAGGGAATATGCTTGTCTATTAAGAAGGTTGCGTGAGGTTTCTAACGCTAATGTTATGGATGAAGAGAAATCGAAAAGATGTAAATTGTCTCAGAACGCTATTCGGAATTGAGAAAAGCAGTGTTAGGATGAGATTTATTATGACACAAGGTAAGCTAAACAAACCAAGGTCGTGGAAAACTGGAGTCGGAAAAAGTGATTCATCAAAACATTTATGGAAAACCTTCAAGAAGTTCGATGGTTGGGTTTCAAATAAAAAGGAAGGCTACTCAAAGACAAGATGAAAAGTATTCCAGTACTAAAGATGGACCGGAGGAAAGAGTGGATCTGCTCATGAGCCAAAAAAGGACTCAATAAACGTCAGTCAAAAACAGAGAGAACAAAACTCAAAACAGCAGGAAAGTCCACTTAAAACAACAATAGGTGAAAAGGAAACTAATTGAACTAAAAATTTTATAGAAAATAAGTGTATTGAAGGTTTAAAGGTCCTCTAAAAGAAAACAACAAAAACACTGGAAAACATAAACAGAAGGGTTAGGTTTGGATCTTCTATGGAGGTTATTGTTGAAAACTTAAGGACACAGTTTTATGAAGTCTCCAAACAGAAAGAGACTCTCAACAGAAAAAGGAAAACAAAAGGTTAAAAGAAGTTGAGTGGCTCAGATCATCAGACCTTAATCATTGAAAACGGTGGTCTAATATCAAAAAGCAGTTATACAACATCATAGGACATATGAAGACTAGGATTCTAAACAGATTTTAAACGGTTCAGGAGGGGGTTTATCCCTTAATTTAAACACCGATTTTCCCTTCATATTTTTTAAGAGTCTTCTCATTCTAAAACATTCAAAGGCTTCTAAATGTAACAATTGAAGCTGTTTTGATTCTGTGAGGGTGGTCTTGTTTTACAAAATGAGGTTGCTTACTTTTCAGCATGGTGGAAAGGGGGGAACAGTGTCTGCAGCGACGGCAGCTAGTCTAGTCCGTGTTTACAATTGAAATTTGCTTTATGAAGCTATCTTCGATTTTGTTTTGAAGCAACTTCTAAACTTCATGCGCATTTACATGAAGAAGTTTGCTTCATGAAGTTCGATTTTAATTCGCCTGAGAACACGAGTTATCGATAAGCAAATAGTCCACAAATCAACACTGCATCAGTTCAATCGGAACAAAGCAAAGGAGAATTATCGAAAAGCTTCACGCCACGGTAGGTCATGAAGCTTTGCCAGTTTCGGCGCCCCTCTTCACCTCTTCCCTACAAACAAAAACTTCATGAAGAACTTCATAAAGGAAACTTCATCGTGTAAATATGGACTAAGACCGCATTTACACGATGAAGCAAACCTCATGAAGGTTCTCAAAAAGCTTTTGTTTGTGGGAAAGAGGTGTGGTGGGGTAGCTTGCCCCTCTACGCCTCTTTCCTACAAGCGAGAGCTTGAAAAAACATCATGCAGATTGCTTCATCATGTAAATGCGGTCTAAGTGTTTCAATACGTATGAATACAAACACACAAAATCCAGGGTACAGCGTATTTTGAAGTAGGGGCATTCGACTGCAGTGCTCTTACTTGTGCTTCTTCTAAAATTTTTCGATCACAATGAGTCGTCAGTACAAAACATTTCAGAGTCAGACGGATGAACAGTCAGACAATGCTTTTGGTACAAAATGAATATAATCTTAATAAATCCTGCTGGAAGATTATAATTAATTTGAATATTTTATATCATTGCAAATTCCAACATTTCTATCCCATATTTAAGCTTAAATTTCACATTTCACTTAATTACGAAAATGCTTTGCAGTCATCATAATTCCTACAATTTCCTATATGGTTCACATTTCGCAATGCAACAACAACAACAATAATTGGCCAAAGGGCTTACAAAACAATGGAAATCTGTAAGCAAAATCGACAAATTCATGTGAATTATAAGACAAATCAGTTACAGAGACTCAGCGGTGGTTGGTTGGTTGAAGGAGAGGAGAGGAGGGAGTCTAAACGTTGTGCTTGTCTAATAATGAAATGTATAGCGCAAGTCTTGGATATTAACAAGCTCAACTAGCAACAACCACAAAGGCCATAAAGCTGGCCATGCATGTTTTACATGCATATTTCCTTTACAACAACAACAACAACAACAGGAACAAAGCTGAGCAATGCAATTGCAATTACAGACTGTGTCTGCGTCTGTGTGTGAGGCACCATAATCATTTCAAACGGCAAATTATGACAGCAGCGAGGAGGGGCTTCAACCAACAACAACAACAACAAGGGGCCATTTCCCAGCATAAGCGAATGGCAGGCAAATGAAATGAGCTTTTAATCAATTTCCGGTATTAAAGCCCAGCCAACCATGTCACAATCTTTGTTGGAAATGTTTGTTGCAGTTGTGTAGTGATTGTTGCTGTTGTAGTTGTTGCATTTAATTAACAAACAATTTATATTCATAAACCTCAATCGGTCACATGCATTTACATACGCAAGGCTGAACGGTGGGGGGGGGGGGACATACATAGAAAATATGAAAAAATACAAATTTAAAATTTGATAGGAAGAGGACTAAATGATACACTAACTTAAATTATTTACAATAATTTTTAATGATTATTTTTATTACATTTGTTTAACTAAAGTGAAATGAACATTTTGAAAGTGTATAATAAATTATATTTAACAATGTGAATGTAATAAATATTGCAAATGCGTGGCCGGGCAATAAAGCATTATGTATGTGTGTGTTTTGTGTAACGAAACGTGGCAACGGAAAAGAGCAGCAAACGAGCGACCAATGTGCAACATGAAAGCTTATTGGGGTCCACACCCCCCCCCCTGCCCCACCTTCCACACTTTTGAAATCTGTTGCAAAACGAACGCGCGCAGCGGGCAGCCAACAATGTGGCACATTGTATTTGCGGCGGATGCCACGTGTTGGCAACACACACACACACATACATGCACACAAATTCGTACACATAAGTAAATTTCATGCGGCGAACTCTGCTTTTGACGGCCACAATTGCTGGGGTGGTGGGTGGTGGCCCCACCAAAAAAACTTCCAAAGCCCTGACACCCAATTAACCTCGCACTCAACGTGAGAGAGCGAGCGAAAAAGAAAGAGAGAGAGGGGAAAATAGCCAGCTTAGCAAATCATTAATTAAAATGAAACAGAGAAAAGACTTCGCCAAATTGATCATATTGAACGCATGGGAAATTAACACAAAACGATTTGCAGGTCGCTTAACTAATTAGCTGGTTCTTATGGGAATTTTTTATTTTAACGCAAAGGGCACACTTGAGGGCAAGAGATGAAAGATTTAAATAATACCGAAGTGGAAATTCTAAAATGTTGAAAGTAAATGCATATGAACTATATTAGAGGAGGAGCACAATTGAAATGGTAAAGCACCAAGACTTTGGAAAATGACAGTACAATGTAAGGTTAGGTTACAACAACAAATCCTGAGTTTTTAACTACGTTTCCTAATTTCAAGAAAGACAAGCAACTAGATTTTTTCATTCTTATTTTCATTTTTATGTGAAAAGTAAGCATGCAATAAGTACTTCTGGCATGCTTTCAGTTATGACTGGGATAGGCCGGCATACGAGCACACACAGCTATAACCGGGTTTTCCCCATATCTTTCTTAGGGGATTATACGCAGTTAGAATTTTCAAAAAACCCAAAACTTTGTTTTGGCACTTTCGGAATGCACATATATTTAAGTATATTCTCTGAAAATTTCAATCAGATTCGGTAAATATTTTCGGAGATATACCCATATTTGTAAGGACGCTTTAGCGCTACAGACAAATAATTTTTGTTCCATAATTCCATATTTGTGAAGATCTTATCAACGAAAAATGATTGGAACGATGTGTTTTAGCAACTTTTAATCAGTTGATATGGAAAATCATTCCGCGAAGGAAGAATGGCTTAGAAAGCTGCTGATGCTGCAGAGGATTTTTAAAAAAAAAAATTATTTAAAACGAGAAGGCAAAGCTAACTTCGACTGAAATACACTTGAAAATGTTTACTCCAACTGATTAAACCAGTAAAATATATAAAGGATATAGATATAAAATATTTAATATTTTTAAATCATTGATAATTAAAATTTGATACCATAAAAAAAAACTTTTCTTAGTAAAACACATTTTCCGACCGATCGGTCCTATGGCAGCTATATGCTATAGTCATCCGATTTTGATCAAATCTTCCAGAATTGTGTGAAAGCATATACATAATATTTACTACGATTGAGGACTCTATGATAGAAATCAAAAAAAGTTTTTCTCACTAGAAGTAGTTTTTTGACCGACCGTTTTATATGGCAGCTATATGCTATAGTAATCCGATTTTGATAAATTTTTTTCAGAAATGTGTGAAAAAAATATAAAACTAATATTTACTACGATTGGGGACACAACGATGAAAATCAAAAAAAATTTTCTCACTAGAACTAGTTTTTTAACCGACCGTTTCTATGGCAGCTCTATGCTATAGTCATCCGATTTTGATAAAATTTTCCTGTATTATATGAAAGCATACAAAACTAATATATACCAAGATTAGCGACGCTACGATGGAAAACAAAAAAGTCTTTTTCACTAAAACTTATTTTCCGACCGATCGTTCCTATGGCAGCTATATGATATAGTTATCCGATCCGGCCGGTTCCGACATATTAGTTGCGTGCAGCAAAAGAAGACTTTGTGCAAAATTGCAAACTGAGGGACTAGTTCGCGTAGAAACAGACAGACAGACGGACATGAACCGTCAGCTCGTCGTCCTGATCAAGAATATATATAGTTTATGGGGTCGGAAATGAATATTTCTATGCGTTACAAACTTCTGGGCAAAATTAATATACACTTTTCAAGTGTATAAAAAAAGTATTTTTTGGGCCTTGCAACTGAGTATAACCCCTTATGGTTGTTGTTGTTTGACAAATGATTTTATTTATTTGTATTGGCACGTGCCTTGCCATAAGCATTGTGTGGGCACTCCTATATAAAACTTATTAAATCTTTGTTTGTAGAGGTCTAAGCTACTAGACCAATCCATATGAAATTTGAAAAAGTGAGTCACCCCCACGTATTTCACAAATCGACCCCAAAAACGACCAACATCGTATGGGAATAGAATCGTTTTTGGGGTCGAAAGCGATTTGTGGAACACATGGGACTATATATATCTGAGAAAGGTCCCTATTTAAATGCCACTTCGCGAGAAATATGTAAAATATACCATAAAACAAATAATACTGAAATTAGCGCTTTTATCTTGAAAAAAAATACCATCATCTAAGACATGGGTGGGCACCAAAATATTAATGAAGGTCGCAGTAATAAGAAAATGCATTTAATTTCGATTTGAGCGGAATAACGGGCCGGGCAGGGGCAACGGTCTACTAAGTGCCTCTCGCTGATCTAGAGGAAAGACTGGAAGCAATTCTTAAATGTTAAAGAAACAAGCAATTACACAGGCAAACAAGATTATCTAACCAGAAACCAGACTATATTGTGTTCTACAAATGGCTTCCAACCCAAAAACGAACGAAATCGTATAGGAATTTGGTCGTTTTTGGGTTGGCAGCTCGAAGGGTTTTCTAAGGGTTTTGATGTGCTGAACAGCAGGTTTTTGAGTTGTTCTAACCTAAATGTGAAAATAAAACAATATTTTATTTCCAAAATTCATTAAATGTTTCAAAAATGTTTATTTGTCCCTGAGAAAGCCTCTTTTCAATTCACATTTGATGATATGGCCAAAAGTTGTTGATTTTTAATCAATATCAAAGATATCATAAAGCGTTTTTATACTCTGTACCAAAGGTACACAGAGTATATTGGGTTTGTGCAAATGTATGTAACAGTCAGAAGGAAGCATCTCCGACCCTATAAAGTATATATATTCTTGATCAGCATCAACAGCCGAGTCGATATAGCCATGTCCGTCTGTCTGTCCGTATGTCCGTATGATCGAAGAGATCTCAGAGATGTTAAGAGATAGAGGTTTAAGGTATATTTCTTATACTTGCAGGCAGATCAAGTTTAGTTTTGATTTTTGCCACAACGTAATATCTTCCACAATTTTGGAGTTAGGTTGTTCGAACCTTCTAGACATATATTCTACTCATCATTTCTTATTATACATCGTTTTCCGATCAGATGAACAATAGTGGCGCTATATGTAAAAGAAAATGTAATGCAACGACAACAACAACACCGCAGCCACTTACGAGAAAGAGAGAGCGAGAGGGCAATAGCTTACTGGACTGCGCCGCTTTCAGTTTCCCCCTCCCTTCTTTCAATAAATATTTGTGTAAGTAGGCTAAGACCAAGTATTAGAGGAGCGACGCAATTGAGATGGCCTGCGGTCAGAAATCACGCGTGATTCCCGCGTGACTAATATAGATATGTTTATGTTAATAGGAAATTATATATAGAAATTTTATAATTTTACGAGTTATGTACTAGGGTAATTCAACCCATCATTACTTATCGAGCCCGTGCATCGTTTTTCAACCAGATGAACGATAGTCGAAAGAGTTGCCACCCCCAGATTTTGAAAAAACCTCACACTTTAAAGTTATCAGTTACATACAAACAGGTACAGAGTATATTACAGTCGGGCTTGGCCGACTTTCTTACTTGTTTTCTTTTAAAGACATCGCGGAAATAACTGCCTGTAACATCATTTCCATGTATAGCACAAACAAATTTTAGTGTATACATTTTTTTGTTGAACCTACACCCAGAAAAAATTTCATTCTAAATTTAAGTAAAGGAATTTAGACCGTTTTGTTCCTAAAGTTGAAAATAATTTTGTTCTTTTTTTCTAAATTACGCATAAATCAATATGGAATTTTACAACAAAAACAAAAATAATCTATTTAAATACTTTTTATTTTAAGTTAAAAGGACTTTTTAATCAAAATACGAACTTCAAATGAGAATTTCGATCTCGGTCTCGTATTTCCGAACTTAGTCGATTTTCGAGAACGTTTGTTACTTAAATTTCCCCTGTTTAAGTACAGGGAATTCATGCCATAATCTTTTATACACTTGAAAAGTGTATATTAATTTTCCCAGAAGTTTGTAACGCTAGAAATATTCATTTCCGACCCCATAAACTATATATATTCTTGATCAGGACGACGAGCCGTTCATTTCCGTTCGTCCGTCCGTCCGTCCGTCTGTCTGTCCGTCTGTCCGTCTGTCTGTTTCTACGCGAACTAGTCTCTCAGTTTTAAAGCTATCGAGCTGAAATTTTGCACAGAGTCTTCTTTTTCTGCACGCAACTAATATGTCGGAACCGGCCGGATCGGATGACTATATCATATAGCTGCCATAGGAACGATCGGTCTAAGAACCAGTTCTAGTTAGAAAAACTTTTTTGTTTTCCATCGTAGCGTCACCAAACTTGGTATATGTTAGTTTTATATGCTTCCACATAATTCTGGAAAAATTTATCAAAATCGGATCACTATAGCATATAGCTGTCATAGGAACGGTCGGTCGAAAAAACTATCTTGTGAGAAAAACTTTTTGTTTTCCCGTAGCGTCTCTAATCTTGGTATATATTAGTTTTATATGCTTTCCACACAATTCTGGAAAAATTTATCAAAATCGGATGACTATAGCATATAGCTGCCATATGAACCGATCGGTCAAAAATCTGCTTTTTACTAAGAAAAGTTTTTTTTTATGGTATCCAATTTTTATTATTATATGCTTTTACATAATTTTAAAAATCTGATATCAATATCCTATGTCTATTTTACCGGTATCAGCTGCCATAGGACCGTTTTTCGGTGTATTAAAACTGGTTCAGTCGAAGAAAACTTTTTTTTTTTATTGTTAATTTTATTTAACAGGTTCTTCAATGAATATTTCCAAACGTTTGATATCAATTCTTGGATATTTTTCCAAACCAATTTGCAGCTTTGTTTTAATGCCTTATTAACCTCTTCGGAGTTGAAGTCCACGCCGAAAATCCCCTTTTTATACACTTGAAAAGTGTATATTAATTTTGCAGAAGTTTGTAACGCATAGAAATATTCATTTCCGACCCCATAAACTATATATATTCTTGATCAGGACAACAAGCTGAGTTCATTTCCGCTTGTCCGTCCGTCCGTCTGTCCGTCTGTCCGTCTGTTTCTACGCGAACTAGTCTCTCAGTTTTAAAGCTATCGAGCTGAAATTTTGCACAGAGTCTTCTTTTTACTGCACGCAACTAATATGTCGGAACCGGCCGGATCGGATGACTATATCATATAGCTGCCATAGGAACGATCGGTCTAAGAACAAGTTCTAGTTAGAAAAACTTTTTGTTTTTAAATCGTAGCGTCCCCAATCTTGGTATATGTTAGTTTTATATGCTTCCACATAATTCTGGAAAAATGTATCAAAATCGGATCACTATAGCACATAGCTGCCATAGGAACGATCGGTCGAAAAATAAGTCGTTGTGAGAAAAACTTTTTGATTTTCATCGTAGCGGCTCCAATCGTAGTATATATTTGTTTTATATGTTTCCACACAATTCTGAAAAAAATTGATCAAAATCGGATGACTATAGCATATAGCTGCCATATCGGCGGTCAAAAACCACTTTAGTGAGAAAACTTTTGTTTTTTACGTGCGTCCTCTTGGTATATATTAGTTTTATAGCCATAATAATATGATGACTAAGCATATAGCTGCCATAGGACCGATCGGTCGGAAAATGTGTTTTACTAAGAAAAGTTTTTTTTTATGTATTAAATTTTTTTATCAATGATTTCATAATTTTAAATATCTGATATCTATATCCTACATATATTTTACCTGTTAAATCAGTTGAAGTAAAGTTTTTCTTTTATTAAAACACCGCCAGTGTCAAATTTAGTTTTCCTTTCTCTTTGAAAAATGGTTTGATTTGAAAATAACTTTGAATATTTTATTCCTTATTTCTTTGTTAAGGGTTTCCAGTTTGAACCAGTTTAAAACGATTTAAAGTTGAAGCAGAGCTTAACAAAACTTGTAAATTGTAGTGAATAAAAAATGTTGCCAATTTCATAGCTGGATCTAAAAGTTCATAATTAGTTCAATATTTTATGTACAATTCTACAGAAAATATTTAAGAACTTTGTGAACGAAATGTTTAAATTATTCTGGATATTTGGCTTATTAATCATAAAATATCGAAGCTCTTTGAAAAGGAAGTGGGTACAAGAACAAGCTTAAATTTTGACCCTAACCACAAACTCATTATGCCCCTCCCCCCAATTCTCTGTAGCTAAAAAAACCATAATAACAGACCTTTGTACATGAACGAATAATATAGACATTTTCTTTTGGGGGCCACAACAGCACAAAACTAAAACCAAAAGCCCAGCAACTAAAAGCGACGACAAAAAACCGCAAAAACTTGCCTTTGTCTGGCATTGTCATTGCGGTTGCCGTTGCTGCTGGCCAAAACGTGCAATTAAATGCCGTAGAAAAGAAGGAAAAAAAAAGAGAAAGAAGAGGCAGAAGCTGAAGCTGGCTTATTGGCAGTTGCTTTACCAACAAATGCATTGAATGAAAATTACAATTACCGCTCACAATGCATCCCCCTTTGATTTGGCAAATGCAAGAAAGAAACAACGTAACATTTCTGGCTCTTAGTCAGTTTTGTGTGGGTTTTTTTTGCTTAAATGTTAACGGCTGATGACGATCTCTGTAATTCTGCTGTCATTGACATTGAAATTTGGCCATTTGGCCATTTGTGCAATTAGTTTTTGTTATTTGTTTGAGGCAAACGCGTCGCGTCCAAAATTTATTGGGTAAATTGCAATTCAAGGAAATGTTAATAATTTGTGTGCGCCTGCAAAATTTGCTAATTGCACGTTGATTATTTATAAGTTTATGCATTTTGCCAAAGTTCAAATGTGCGTTTTGCCGGAAGTAACTATAAATAGACACCTTGAGAGCCAGAAAACGTCAGTTAGCCAGCCAGAGAGAAAGAATGAGTGAGAGTGAGAGTAAAGGTGGCGTATACGTAATGCCGTGATACAAAAAGCACGTGGCGAGGACAGCAAGTGCACAAGCATCAGCATACTTGGACAAACATACAAACAAACATACATACATAATGATGACTTGCTTATAAACCCTTTACGCAAGCAGGTCATGTGACAAAGTCCTTGCTCTACTTTAAGCATTATTCTGTTGAACGGGCAAGGCTCGAAATGCACTTTCTTCTCTTTGACAAATGAGTAGTGAGAAAAGACAGAGCACTCTCGGGGGGATTTCTTAAAGTTTTAGCGTGTGTGTCATTAAAACTTTTTAAATTCAAATTATCAAGTAAGCAAATCGGTCAAGTTGTGCCGATTTTCGTGAATTAGTTCAATAAAACTATTCATTAGAATGAAGTAATAAAGTTCATTAGTTGAACTTAAGTTTATCTTTTTCAATTATTGTTTATTTTTTTAAGCTATAGTTAATTTTTTGAACTAAAATTAATTTTTGGAACTATAGATCATTTTTTGAACCAGGGATTAATACCGAAATAAATATACCAAAATAAGAATTTCGGTTAAAGGTTCTATTTCGGTTTTCAGTTAATTTTGGTTATAGGTTCCGATGCAGCACCCAGATTTTTATTTCGGTACGTAGGTTGCTATATATATTTGTGGCCTAATAATGAAAACGCGAATATTTATGATCAAAAATGGTTTTATTGTTTTTCAAAGTATTCTCCAGCAAGATTTATACACTTTTGCATAAGCTCAAACCAATTGTCGAAGCACTTTATCCACTCCGATTGAGACACCTGGTTTTTGAACTCTTCAACAGCATCTTCGGGCGACGAAAATCGTTGACCACGCATTTTTCCCTTGATGTGCGGGAATAAAAAGAAGTCATTGGGTGCCCAGTCAGGGCTGTACGGCGGATGACCCATCAATTCGACATTTTGGGCGGTCAAAAAGGCGCTGGTGTGAGCTGATGTGTGAGAGCTCGCATTGTCATGGTACACAATGAACTGTCTTCTCTAGTTCGTTTTTCGAATTTCTCCGAAGACTTCAGGCAAACCAAATTGTGGTGTACCACTCAGAATTGACCGTCCTACGTTGCTCAAGCGGAACAGTCGCCACATGACCAGTTTTACCGAAGAAACAGGCGACCATTTGCTTCGAAGTGCTTCTTCCACGAACGACTTTCGTTGGATTTGGCTCGTCTTCGAAGACCCACACGGTCGATTGCTGTTTTTTTTCGGGCTCATAAGCATAGATCCATGATTCGTCACCTGTGACGATCTTATAAACGTCTTTTGAAAAAATGAATCAAAATTTCTTTGCACCAATCCACACGAGCCTTTTTTTGAGCGATTGTCAAATTGTGCGGGATCCAACAAGAACAAACCTTTTTTACGCCCAGGTGTTCATGCAATATCGTATGTATGCTGGTGGAAGAAATGCCCAAGGATGCTTCTATCTCACGGTATGTCACATGACGATCTTGCATTATCAGTTCACGCACGGCATCAATGTTTTCTGGCACATCGACTGTTTTTGGACGACCTTCACGACCTTCGTCTTCGCATTTTTCACAGTGCTCTAGGATGGTGCTTCATCGCCATACAAAGATTTAAGTTCATCGTTGCACTCTTGTCGTGATAATCCACGTCGAAAGTTGTGAAAAATGATTGCACGAAAATTTTCACGAGTTAATTCCATTTTTCTGCCGAGGTAAGTTTTTGATTAATCGTTAATCGATATCAAACGTGGTCACACATGAAAGAGTTGTATGGAGCTTTTATCGATAAAAGTTCAAACTTTTTTTGGGAAAAGGCCAATTGGTCCTAAAACGACTAGAAGTGACCTAGCAACCCACGTATTACGTATACGGGAGGACATTCCCATATAAATCATTTTTTGTACAAATATTAAAGTAATTTTTTCTTGCCTTTTATGGAAAGCTGGCCCTTGAATATTTTGCTTCTAGCTAATTTCCAAACTTGAAGGATCAATAAATAATGCTGATAACTACATATGTCTAAAAGGTCCTGAGCAAAATTGTGGGAGATACATTTTAGGCGTGCAGCAACGTACGTTTGCTCAAGCTTAATATACTCTTTGAAACTTTGCTACAGAGTACAAAAAATATATATATATACAAAAAGAAAAAACCGTCAGCAAATCAAATCGATAAAGAACAGGTTTTCTTTTGCGTATGCGTAGGCCCCCAAAGTCCCCGTCGCATTAATCATGGGCAACATTTGCCATGCAATTAAGCAAATGAAGCCTGCATTTAAGTGCTGACAATGGCGAATGACGATGGGGAGAATCGGGAATGGGAATGGGAACGGCGACCGGTGGCCGGCCAATGGGAAACTTGACGAAATCGAAATCATTAGGCTAATGTGGTTAGTTTGAATGCCGATAAGTGAGTGCCCCATTGGCGACGCTTAATGCGCATTTAATACCCCTTTTGTCAGAGTTTCGAGTCAATTAGAAATTCAATTAAAAAAAATAAAAACAAGGAATACAATTAAAATGAAAGAAAAAAGCATAAAAATCAAAAAATAAAATAAAACTAAAATCTCAATTTGCTTTTCCGGATATGTGTCGCCCTTTGGCTTATTCCGCCCATCACGTGACGGCAACATGATTTATTTCGTCAATTTATGCCAGAAAGTGTAAAACGATTTTCTACCGTGCAAAATGAAATATTATGACGTGCACTATCATTTACATGTGTTTTATACAGCCTGTGGGGGTGGATGTGGGCGTGGCACTGCGTTTAGGTATGCGACACTCGTTTTCTCTCTCTTTTTCTCACTTACAGTTGGCATTTGCCATTTTGCAAAAGGGAAATTACATTTAAATTGAATTGTAAACCGAATATAAACGTGTATATGTGTGCATGTGTATGTGTGTGTGTGTGTGACGATGATGTTGATGGAAGCCACTGCAATTTGTGTGCTGTTAAGCAACGTGTGCTAATGGAATGCAGGGCCTTTCTATGGGTTACTTTTGAACATAATTTGATTATGCGGGAAATTAGGAAGTTGCTTATCATTTGATGAGGGCGAGCTATGCACACGTGTGTGTGTGTGTGTGTGTGTATGTGTGAGGTTAAATTGGTTAGAAATGCAGAATGTGTTGTTGATAGGCACGATTATTGCATGGAAAGGGCATAGTTTGCAGTTGATATAATTTATAAAACTTACCCAAGACGAGAAAGTTGGTGTCACAAACTGAAAAGAAGAATGGTTTGATTAGTTTCTAAATGTTCTATTGAGAGGGTATTTTAAATTAAAATCTAATGTTTATAATGCACAGAAGAAAACATATATTTATATATCAAAATCTACGAAAAGTCCACAAGAAAAAGTACAGAAATGCAAGCAGAGTTTGACTGTACAGCACTGTTTCGAAGGCATTCAAGGCACACTGTATTATGCTTTTCACACTTCAAGTCATTTTGCATTTTCTTTTTATATCAGTATTGTGGAGGAATAAGCACTTGAGGACTCCAAGAGCCACGTTCTTATGCAGATCTATTATTCCATAAGCCGAAAAGTATGCTAATTTTATTGGAAATGTGTCATGTGTGTAGATACTTTGTCAAATATCAATTGTGAGCCACTTATCTTATGGAAACATATACTCATGTGTTCTACAAATGGCTTTGGACCCCAAAAACGACCTTTTTTTTAAAGATGCGCGCGTGAGCGATTTTTCCTTTACGCAACGCACGATTCACGAAATAAAAATCTCTTGACGAACGATACACGCACACAATTTGTTGAGCGTTTTGCCACGCACGATTCATGCCGATTAAAGAAGAGATCACGAATAATCAACGTCAACCACCCGAATTTGTGCGTGGAGGGCAGGAGAGCACGTATTCACGAAATCAAGAGTAACCCGTTTTAGGAATAATATTATTTATCAAATATAATAAAAACAAAATTATGTGATACTGCAATAACTTATTACACGATCGTTAAAAACATTTAAGACTGAGGTTTCTATACGATCACGTCAAGCGCGCATCTACTTATTGAAAAATGATATTTTGGGTTAGTATTGGAAAAAAAACGGTTTATGTAGAACATTTTTCCCTATAGGTATTCTTAATCACATGAGAAGTTTAGCTATAAATCTATGTCTATGAACTGTATCCGATACTTCAACTTTCCTTGTCTTATTTCAATCACCTTTATACTGTTTAATAGGAACCGAAAAATTATAGGTTTTTTGGAACTGAAAAGTTAAATACATGGTAACCAAATTGTTACTCGGTTTAACTCGTTTTATCTCTCACTAGACTTGAATTGGGAATAATTACTTTATGAGAAAATAAGATAAATAAAACGTTTCGCTGAGCAAAATGTTTTGCTGTAGCAGTATTCATTTAACTGATGGCCTTGTACATTTGATAAAGGTTAATAGAAAACAAAACTCTCGTGAGAACAGTTTAAAGTTAAAAACCAGAAATCTAGACAAGACAGACATATTGAGTTTTTTTTTTATACTCTGTACCGAAGGTACACAGAGTATATTGGGTTTGTGAAAATGTATGTAACAGACTGAAGGAAGCATCTCCGACCCTGTAAAGTATATATATTCTTGATCAGCATCAACACCGGTGATATAGCATGTCGTTGTGTTGTTGTCTATGAAAAGATCTCAAAGTGGTAGAGAGTAAAGGTTTAATGGATCTATATCGAATTTTATACCTGCAGGCATATCAAGTTTATTTTTTTTTTGCCAACCCCCCCCCGCAAATTAAAAAAACGAAGTAACTCCCACAATTTTCAAGATAGATAGTTCAAACATTCTAATCATATATTCTACTACTTAATTTGAATCGACCCGCCATACACCGTTTTTCGATCATATGAACGATATTATGAGCTATAGTAAAAGAAAATAAACCAAGACTACAAAATACAAGGATTGGTAGAACTTACGAGAAAGAGAGAGCGAGAGCGAAAGCTAACTGGTAATTTCGCAATTGACTGGATCGTCTAATGTTTCAGTTATCAGTTACATAAAAACAGGTACAGAGTATATTACAGTCGGGCTTGACCGACTTTCTTATTTGTTTTTGTTGTTTTCACTTAAAGAAAACTACCGCTGAGAGTCATCAAAAGCACTTGAAAGCTAATGGGAATGTTTCTTAGTCAGAATTAACCAGTCAGTTTGGGTTTCGATGCTTTAAAAGTGGCAATTCTGATAGAGAAAACAAGAAAAATCTTGTGGAAGCACCACCAGCTCTGATTGATTCATTTTGCATGACTCAAAGCGAAAAATGAACTACCAAGTACATTTTTATTAAGCAAAAAGAAGAGAATTTGAAAGAAAATGAAAGTCTTACCCACTTATCAAAGTAGATATTAGGCAATCAGCCCCAACGAGTTGGTATACTATGGAAAAGATATTGCTCTCGATTTGCCGTTTCTGTCACTTAAGAAGAAGAGGGTTTCAGTTGTTGTTTATCAAGAGCAATCAGTTTAATTGACATATCATTTAAAGCAGACAATTTTTTGCTCTCAGGTTCACTGAGCACTTATCAATCGTTCGTTGGTTCAATGTTTTTTACCCATCAGCCCTTTGCTCCAATCGCTTCATCAGCCGTGTCTCTGACATGTGGCACAGAGTGCTGCGCCTACATTAGTTCAAAACCCCGTGGGGGTTACATTGAACCCAGATCACCGAGACAGAGGCAGAGCAGTGAAAAAGCAATGCCCAAATTTAGCGACCGGTTCACTGCACTGCACAGTTGTTCTCGTCTAGAAAGGAAAAAAAAACCGAACTAAATAAATAAATAAATGCCGACACAACTGTCAATTATGGACGTAGTGTTGGTGCCACAGATATGTAGATATTTTCTATATAAACAGCAGCAGTTCAATTTGTTGATTCGCTGGTTGAATTGATGGCTACGTATAGGACACATGCAACGTCAAAGTCATTTGTCACGCGCCGGGAACAACGTCGACGATATCAATGAGCGAACAATGAACTCCCCACAAATAAAAATACAAAAATTGAGCACACACTAAATCAACAATTACCAGATAAGCAAACGACCCGGGCCCCGTACCCAAACCCAAACCCCATGATGGCAACTAACCCAATGTGCATCTGCACATTCCAAATGACAGGCGAGCCTCAAACGAACTTCCGCAATTATTTACAATATCCCATTAAAATTCAACGTATTTTCTATGCTCCCTTTTTTTTTTTTTGGTGTCGGACTAACTAACACGAAATTAGTTGAAAAGGAAAAGGGTGCAGCCTGTGGCAAAGCAGGGCAGCAGGCCGAGAGAACACCCGTACCCAAAACCCAATCTCCCCTAACCTTGCCCCTGCACCCTGCTCAGTCAGTTTTGTAATTTCATGCACTTAAACTCGCATTATATTCCTTCTGTTGCATTCTGTTAATTTTCTTGTGTGTGTCTGATTTTTTTATTCCCCCTTCTGCGGAGTTGTTTCTTTTTTTTTGTACCGTGTAGCCATTGAAATTGGGTAAAAAGGGTAGCATATAGCTATGAAAATGTTGGACAACAGGCAGAGTTATTTGTAAACCACCGAAACATAGACCGGGCATACGCATACACCCACCGGGAATAATTTAAATTAAAAACGTACAGACAAAACCGTTCGAGCAAGCAAAGTTATAACTCAGATGAAGGTTTTCAATGTTGATAAAAATTAGTACTAAGAAGAGATCTTATGTTTTCATGTTTTCTTCTTCAATTGATCAAATACAACTTAAAAACAAACAAAAATAGAATGGAAAAATCCATAAACCAACTTCAGAATATCGATCAAAATAAGGTATGACCGTGATTAAATTAAATACGGTTTGTTCTTAAAATTGTTGCATTATTTTTATCTTTTTTAATGCATGGCGTATGGCGTATCAATTTTAAATTAAAGAGAAAAAGAGTAAGATTAAATAACTATTATATTGATGTATCCGAAAAAATCTTATTTTAATATTCACTGAATTTATAATCTCGAGACTAACTTGAAATGACCCCATTAAAATAACTTCAGAGGGATTAAATATGGAGATTTCGTTGGCCAGTCAATGTTGTAATTTGTTGACATCGCACGTCGATACGCATGTAGATACTTTGTTCAGAATTGAATACTACATAGGAAAACGCCGTAGTAAGAGCGAGACGGACATTGTTTAAAAAGAACTCTGAGACCAAAAGTGACAACAAACAGCCAAATCATGGTATAATAATATAAGGTAGAGTCATCAAAAGTTCACCATGCGAGTGGGGTACCAATTACCACTACGATTTTGACAGATGCTGCTTTCTACCATTCAGACTGACGGACTACCACTCCATTGGTATCCCAAAAACAGACAGCATGCTTTACTGACCTCACCTTATATAATTCGACCATGAGCCTACTAGTTTTTGAGTGAAATGGTGTTGAGTCATTGAAGGTGATCAACAAGTCTACTAGATTTTTTTTCGAGATTGCTCAATTCTAATCTAGTAGCCGTAGTTATATTTGACGCATTCTATTTACCCATACGAAATTTCAACTCGAAATATAAACGTTTACACCAAAATCGATTCGGAATTCGAAACATGGCCCTATGTTTACTAGTATTTGGTCTTGGGCGTTGATGAACGGCATGTGTGTGTGCCCCGTGTAGATATTTTGAAAACGACACGACTGTAACACGACTCGCACTATATTTCAAATACGCACACCACACGCACGGTGTGGTAAACACGACGCGACACGCACGATGAGTCAACTTTTAATAAGTGTGACCAACAGCCCATAATGCAAAAATGTAGATATTTATACAATATATAATGCCCGGTTGTTCAAAAAAATTGGTCTTAGTGAGAAAAACTTTATTGTTTTCAATGATAGCGTTCTTAAACTCAGCAGTTCTGAATATAATATGCTTTCACACAGTTCCGCGAAAATTGGTAAAAATCGGATGACTATATCTTATAGCTGCCATAGGAACGATCGGTCGTAAAATAAGTCTTTATGTGAAAATCTTTTTTTGTTATCCATGATTACGTTTTTCATCTCAGGAGTTATGAATAATATATGCTTTTGAACAGTTCTACAAAATTTGGTTAAGATCGGATGACTATATTCTATAGCTGTCATAGGACCGATCAGTCGGAAAATGTGATTTACTAAGAAAAGTGATCAAATTTTGATTCTCAGTGATTTTTAATTTATAATTTATGATTTAACACAACTAATCCACTATTTTCAATTATTTCGATTCATGGTTAAAATTCTACATAAAGTACTCAAGTCAATTGGCACTTAATCAAGCATACAGGGTATTTTGTAGTCGTGGCTCATGATTGCAACGCTCTTATTTAATTTTTTTTTTGGGTACGTCATCGTTTCCTTGTTTTGGCTGGAAACCTTAGGCGCTCTTCAATTCAGTTTTTTTTTTTACCTTTGTGCAATTTAAGGTGTAGTCATTATCATTGGGGAGCTCTGCTGCTGCTGCTGTTGCTGCTGCTGCTGCGTGCCTTGTCTGTAATTACATTTATGGCTTGCAGAGTTTTGTGTTTTTGCTGCCTGCGTGCTGTGTGTTAAATTGTATGTTTGCATGTGTTGGGCTGTGTGTGTGTGTGTAGTATGCCCAGTCATTGCATTTATGGGAAGCATGAGTTACATGAGTCAAGTTGCTGGTTTTTTTGCCAGTTTAGTTTGAGGGTCACTTGTTATTATTAACTACTTATCAATCAAGGGCTTAAGTTTTTCGGATGCGCTTTTAATGAGAGTGGAGGTAGGGAAGGCGGAAGTTTAATGATGATTAGCATCTTTTATCAATTTACTTGAGTAAAAGTATCTTTGATTTATCTAAATAAAATTCACATTTTTCTATTTTCTAACCAGAACTAATCAATCAGTCAATGTCAATTAATCTATTAGATCCATTTCATTAACAATTTTAGTTTCAGGTTTTAGCTATTTCAAGTGCAACAACCATTTACAGATGATTGCCATTTTATTGAGTAATACCTGGTAATCGGGGGTTTTTTTGCTCTAACCCTTGACCAGATAGCTAGACAATCTCGATCTGACTGCGGCTCATACATAATTCATTTGGCGCTGGCGTTTAATGAGAAAACCAATTAATTAACTGCTCAACAACAAGCGTCACGACTAAAAGCTTAGGAAATTACTTAATAAATTACTTTCATTAAAATCCACAAAGGAAAAGTCTCGCCCGCTGCTGCCATTCCACTTGGATGACACCGTCGTCGGGCGTTGATTTATATTAATCGAGCTCAAAGCATTATTTATTTGAAAAACAAAAATATGCCAAGTAATAAATTTAATGAAGGGAGGGGAGGGGAGGGGATGAGTATTTGTGCAGTTGCAAAGAAAATGCAAAATATGCGCTAATTTTTTATTTAAATTGCGTATACAAAAAGCAAACGGAACGGAACCAACGTGCGACATGATTTATTGGCCAACAAAAAGAAAGAATATTATTTCTCTCTCACTTCGTGTGAGTGGGTCAAAAGCACAGAAAAAAACAGTCAAAATCAGCTGTTCCCATTATTTCTAAGAAAATGCTGACTAAAAATTGCAGTTGCCAGTCTCGGACCAAGAAAAGTAGAAATTGCCTCATGATGCCGCTGACTGTCGGTTCGTCACGTCCATGTCGTCTGGCTGTCTCTAAGCGCTGGGTCTTCGTCTCTGCCCCCACCTCTCTGAGGAAATAAAAGTTGCCACATTTCTGCGCTATAAGCACGTGCCTGGCCATGGCGAATGCTTTGCCAAATTTTACGTTTCAGTCTGTCTGCCTGTCCATCTATTTTAGTCTGTCCTATGTCTATCTAAGTATTCCCCTCGTAATTCGAAATTCATTTCATGTTAATTTTCTTCTTTTTTCTTTGATTTTGCGTTTACATTTGGCTTGGCACTTTGGGGGCTTAATGTAATTCCTTAGCCTTTACTTGTTTGCTTTTTGTGTGCTTGAAATGCTTTTGCAAATGGGGTTAAGCAGAAATTGTAAATGGTAAATATCAGAATGCCATGAGGCATGTACTATATATAGTATATATAGAAGAGAGAAAAAGAAATGGGTCACCTTCTGTGAGAGAATTTCAAAAGGGAATGACCAAAATGTGTTCGATTACTTTGTGTGTTTCTAAAGCCTTGTGCCAATGGTATAGCAAACATTTCCAACACACTTAAGTAAGCATATGCGATCTTTTCAGAAACCAACAATATTTCTGAGAGCGATAAAATATATTAAATTAAAAAAAAAATGTGGTTGTCGTAGATTTTGATGTGCAACATGTTAATTAAATGAGTTTATATACCGTGAGAAATGCCACGTTTTGCCAGGCGATTGCTTTGAAAGTAGTGTTGGAAAAAAAATTGAAAAACTGTTTTGGATAACAATGTTGAAAATCAGTGTTGGAAAACAGTGTTGGAAAACAGCGTTGGAAAACAATGTTAAAAAGCAATGCCGGAAATAGTGTTGAAAACAGTGTTTAAAAAACAATGTTGGAAAACAGTGTTGAAAACTGTGTTTAAAAACAGTGTTGGAAAACAGTGTTGGAAAACAGCGTTGGAAAACAGTGTTGGAAAACAGTGTTGGAAAACAGAGTTGGAAAACAGAGTTGGACAACAATGTTGAAAAACAGTGTTAGAAAACGATGTTTGAAAAAAAATGTTGAAAACAGTGTTAGAAAAAAAATTGTTGGAAACATTGCTCGAAATCATTATTTAAAACAGTGTTGGAAAACAGTTTTGGAAAGTAGTGTTGGAAAAGAATTATTTTGGAAAAGACGTTTAAAACCCCAGAAATTCGACGAAAAATACCATGATATAATGCATGCTGATCGACAAACCAAAGTAAGAAAAAGCGCAGAGGCCAGATGTAGTACAGAATAGCAATATATCGAGCCCTAATCGCAGCAAAAACGTAAGTGCCATTTTTTGATCAAAATTCTTTTAATGAAAATATGATCAGCAATGTCCATTTCTAGCTAAAAATCACTGTCCTGAAAAAAATTTTGTTTTTGGCGCTCGATATAAAAGATTAATTCAGGGATGCAAACCGAACCGAATCAAACCGTACCGAACCGCTTATTTGTGCTTGCAAACCGAACCAAGAACCGAACCGATGTTCTTTCGAAAATCCTGAAACGAACCAAAAAACGCCTCGGTTCGGTTCAGTTTATCGAAGAATTCACTGAGGTAAAGACTACGATATTATACTTGTAAACTTATAAGTTTCTCTGGTTAATCTAAATTTAGCATTGGCAGTATTTCGCTATTTTGTATTCGCGAATGCCATTGTAGCTGAGAATCACAATTGAAACCCCCCGTTTTCGAAATGCTATGGCATATTCCTGAACTTATGGATATCTGTCTTCTTATTAAAGTACATTTATAATTAGATGAGCTCAACAAGGCAATAATGGATTTGTTGGACCAGGTAACCACCCACATTTCTGTCTATATAATAACTACATTTCTATTGAGCATCGAAGTTATTTAAATGCTTTCTAAGAAATCCATTTGTAAAATAAATGAGAAAGTTTGGGAACTCAGAAACGGGATCAGGCGTTATAATAAATATATTATCCCTGAACCGCTGTACCGAACCAAAACCGTGGTACGGATTGCAGCAAAAACAATATTATGAACCGAACCGGAGGTTTAAATTCTCTGTGAACCATGGAACTGAACCACTCCTTGTTTTTGAACTTCACACTACGAAGTTTCGATAGAGACAACAACATTCATGTGAAACACAACTTGACATGTTGAGCGGTCGAGATATTATTGCAAAATATAATAATTTCCCAATTATCTTTCATTATTCCATGCTACTTGGTGACCAACTTCTAAAGGTGTTGATACACACTATACCCACTGCTTTGGTATGAATATGAAACTTTAAAATGCTTTCAAAAATTTTAAAAAGATTTATAAGCAAATCGGAAAAATCTTAAAGCGTATATTGATTTGACAATTTATTGCTGGGCTGTATTTAACTATTTTTCTTTACATTTGTTTAGATATAAATTGAATAAAGTTTTTCTTTAAATATTAAAGCTTAAAAATAAATATGAATTTAAATGATATTTGTGATTAAGTTTGGTTTGTTGTATTTTGGCCACAAAAATGCAAATGTATTTATCAGGGCGTACAAAGTACACACAAACTGTATATCCCTCTCCCTCTCGCTCTCTATCTATCTATCAGTCTGTGCCATTAAATTAAAATTTTAATTTATTTAGCATATGGCAAAAATTCCACAAAAGCCTACGGAAACCCACAACAAATACAAATACACAAACCCGCATTTGGATTTGAACATCAGTTATCTGCACACAGAAAAAAAAAAGAACCAAATTCAGCTGGAAAAAAACCAAACATTTCTGTTTAATCTCATTGCTGGCTAAGCGGGCGGGTAAATACAAATAATACGAAATGGGTTTTAAAACCACAAAATGCCAACTAATTAAATTAATGCGAAACAATTGTAAAATACAAATGAATCGAGGCCTGGCAAAACCCAAACCCAAACCCAAACCTAGAAAGTGCGTTTGCAACTGCGGGAACTCAATTAAAATGGCAAAAATAAATATACATAATAATTTATATGCAATTAAAGTTGACACAACTGGGGAAAAATCCTCAATTTGGTTTTTGGTAAATATTTGCGCACATTGCAAATGTCGATTCGATATGCAAATGAAGCAGCAAATGCCATGTAAAACTTTTATCGCATGTGCATTTTCTTAAATGCAAATCCACACAGTTTTCTTTAAAACATTTTTTTATTTATTTTCGTTGGCAGTTTTTTCATTGTCTGGCTTCTCTCTGACAATGTTATTGGGAAAGCACGTTTC
The DNA here is from genome assembly GCA_018904225.1 of Lordiphosa mommai. NCBI lineage: Eukaryota > Metazoa > Arthropoda > Insecta > Diptera > Drosophilidae > Lordiphosa > Lordiphosa mommai. The sequence continues at coordinate 682,227 of JAEIFT010000109.1, read as the reverse complement.
GGTTTGCTTACTCGCATATCCGCTGCAGCAGCCATTGCCGCAAAGTAGAAGATACAAATGTATCTCACACAGTACACAGCATGTAACTGGGTCTCTTTGGGACCAGAGACGACAGGCGACTGTCGTAACAACTAGACGACAACTACAGGCAATGACAACCAAAAATAGGAAGAGAAAAAAAAAAGAAAAACCGCTGTCCAAATACTTTGAAAGTTACTTGTTTGTGTTCAAATCTAGAAAGAATTTTATATGCAAAAAAAAGTAAAGATATTCTGGTGCTACACATTATTCAAAAATTCGTTAAGAAATTATTGAGGAAATTTTATTTAGGATTCCTTCTTAATTTTTATACATTTTGAAGTTTTTTTTCCAGAAATGTAAAAATTGGTTTAAACGAGAAGGCAAAGCTAACTTCGACTCTGCCGAAGTTTTAATACACTTGAAAAACTTTACTCCAACTGATTTAACCGGATAATATATATATAGGATATAGATATCAGATATTTAAAATTTTTCAATCATTGATAATAAAAATTTGATACCATAAAAAAAAACTTTTCTTAGTAAAACACATTTTTCGACCGATCGGTCCTATGGCAGCAATATGCTATAGTCATCCGATTTTGATAAAACCTTCCATTATTGTGTGGAAGCACATAAATCTAATATATAGCAAGATTGGTGACGCTACGATGGAAAACAAAAAAGTTTTTCTCACTAGAACTAGTTTTTGGACCGACCGTTTATATGGCAGCTATATGCTATAGTCATCCGATTTTGATCAATTTTTCCAGATTTGTGTGGAAGCATATATAACTAATATATACCAAGATTGGAGACGCTACGATGGAAATCATAAAAGTTTTTCTCACTAAAACTAGTTTTTAGACCGACCGTTTGTATGGCAGCTATATGCTATAGTCATCCGATTTTGATACATTTTTTTTAAAATTATGTGAAAGCATATAAAACTAATATATACCAAGATTGGGGACGCTATGATAGAAAACAAAAAAGTTTTTCTCACTAGAAGTAGTTTTTTGACCAACCGTTTCTATGGGAGCTATATAATATAGTAATCCGATTTTGAACATTTTTTTTAAAATTATGTGAAAGCATGTAAAACTAACATATACCAAGATTAGTGACGCTACGATGGAAAACAAAAATGTTTTTCTCACTAGACCTAGTTTTTGAACCGACCGTTTCTATGGCAGCTATATGATATAGTCATCCGATCCCGGCCCGTTCCGACATATTAGTTGCGTGCAGTAAAAAGAAGACTCTGTGCAAAATTTCAGCTTAGCTTTAAAAGTGAGGGACTAGTTCGCGTAGAAACAGACAGACGGAATTGAACTCAGCTCGTCGTCCTGATCAAGAATATATATAGTTTATGGGGTCGGAAATGAATATTTCTATGCGTTACAAACTTCTGGGCAAAATTAATATACACTTTTCAAGTGTATACAATAGTTTTTAAAGCTGAGCGCATTGTTGTTGTAGCTTTTCTATATTTCGTAAGTGTCTGTCTTAATCTGTACGTGAAATGTTCTTTAGTTCATTGTAGTTCTCGCAGTTGTTTTGAGACTGTTGAAGCTTCGAAAACTTTTTCTTTCTTGACCTTCTACAGGGTTGAGGATTACTGATTAAATATATGAGCTTATAATTGGTTTAACTGGACAAGAGACAATTGATGCTGCAGCTTCCGCTCACTGACTCATTTAACTAATGACTTCTCCACACAGCCTCTCTCAACCCTCTGCCCACATTTCATAAACCATAATTTTGAATTTTCATTACAAAATATTTCACATAGTTTGTGCTTCTTCCGCTCAAGCGCAAATGTGCAACAAAATCATTTTCATGCTCTCCCCCAGCCATCCCACCATCAGGGCACATAAATTAAAAGCAAAAATGTTTATTTACGCCAAGGAAAAAGGAAGCACGGTTTTGGCAAGGGGGCAGTTCCCTGCGCCACATTTGCATTTTGACGCCGTTTTACGCATGATGTGAAGAGCGTTTTGGTATGGTCCGCGTCTTGGCTTATCAGCCAACCGAAATCAAACAGGCCAGCAGAGACGGAGTAGGAGTCACAGTCAGAGCCCGCAAGCAGCATCTTGCAACATTTTGTTTTAATTTCGCACTTTTGAAAAGTGGCAGCCGCCACTTGGAACGGGCTTTTGATGTTGCCCAGGCGGCAGCTGTTGTTTGGCTTCATTTCCATGATCCGTTTGCTTGGATTGCCTGGCTCATTTAATACTCTAAGTAAGAGGGTAAAGCCCACAATTTGGGTTGTCATTGCAAAATATGAGAGAATAAAATGGTTTAATTTATGACAGGAAATGTATAAGCATTTTCAGTGGAAGACAAAATTCAATAAATTTGTTTAAAATAACAAACGGACAGATATTTTTCAGACTATTTTTTTTTTGTCCAGAATTTGGAAACTTTTCAGAAACTGAAACCGTGTTCTTATTTTTCTTTCACAAAATTAAAAAAATAAAAAAAAAATATCGATACCGCTTTGGAAACGCTTATTATCGCGGTTAAACCGGCAGAGAATCGCTTCGCACAAAATGTTACAGAACCTGTTTTTCCCAGGAAAATATCTAACTGCATATTACCAACCCTACCGCACAAATTTTAAGTTCATAGCTTACATCATTTCTAAGATATGGCAGCGAACCAGTTTTGATCGGGTTCAATTTGGTTTTGATTCGCTAAAAATCGTCTGATACTATATATTAACAATCTAGATCTTAGCTTGAATACTTTTTCTGAACCACTTTTTAACCGGTTCAAATTGTTTCGGAAACGGTTTTGGGGAAGCAAAATATCTAACATCATAATACTAATCTACACAGCATATTTCAAGTTCATAACTGAATTTGAAATATTGCTCTAACCAGTGAATCAAACCGGAACCCGAACTGGAACCCAAACCGGAGCACGAACCGGAACCGTATACCGAGTAGAACCGATTAAAGTTCAGAACCGTAACCGGAACCTATATTTTTCTGATATATGGCTCTGAACCAAGGAATCAAACCGTTACCTGAACCGGAACCGTATACCTTAAAGAACTGATAAAAACTCAGAACCGGATCGAAAATTTTCTAAAAATTTGGATCTGAACCAGAGAAAGAAACCGATTATACTTAAAAACCGGAACCGATATAAGGCATTTTTTGAAAACCGGTATTCTGAACCGCTATTTTTTGAAACGTAAAGACCGAAAAGAATCGAATCATCATACCAGTACAGTTCCGGTTGTGAGTATTATTCTTTTTTCCAGTTTTATTGCTTCAATCGGGGTTTTTCCTGACGTGAAACGCTAATAAAATTCTGGGTAAAGTTTTGAGTTAATAAATGATTGGTTCTGAATAGGGATTAATCCCGAAACGAATATCGGTTCCGGGAGCGTTTACGGTACGTACCGAAATGAGAATATCGGTTAAAGGTTCTATTTCGGTTTTCAATTTATTTCGGTTTTCGGATTTGATACGGTACTCAGATTTTAATTTCGGTATACCGGTTTGTACCGGTACAAGTATAATTTTTTTTAATATTAAAAACTTTTAAATATTTAAGGATACCCAAAAAATTAATGGATGTAATAGAACTAAAAAATTGTTTTCTTAGAATATGCCATTTAAGAAATATACCGATTTATAGCCCTTTTTTCATTTTTCGAAATATTAAAACAGAGTTCTTTAATGGCGAAATTTGATTAAAATCCAGAAACTTCATTTCTTAAATTTATATTATCATTTTCTCAAGATTTCAATTTTTTAAAAAAAAAGAAAAAAAGAAGAAGCGGTGGAATCTTTTTAATTTCAAGATACGCCTGGCTTACAAACGAAACGGCACACGGTAACAAAACTAAAAAGAAGAAACCCGACGAAAACAAATCATAGGTAGAAACCAGACTCCCACACAATAAAAGACACATGGAAGAAAACCAAGTCCATAACCCCAAATGGACCAAAGAGTACAAAACTCCAAGAAAAAGTAAATATTTCAATAGGGCGGTTTCCGGCCAGAGGCGTATATTCAAGGGCGGATTTGATTAAGACTTAGAAATCCTTTACATTTTATTAGAGGGATAATATTTACCGAAGTATAGTTTTTCCGCATTTAGAAATTTTTTCTATATCTTATATGTCTCAAAAAGCGAATATGACTCTAAATATTTTTTAGTATTTTTCTGGGTGTATATATTCTGAGTGTATATATTGTTATTTTACCAGTTAAGCGGTTTTTTCGGTTCCTATTATAAGGGTTAACGGTTCTCGGTTCTCAAAAATTGTAATATCGGTTCCGGTTTCGACACCGGTACCTGGCTTTAAACGGTTTGTTTCGGTTAACGGTTCCAGTATTATTCACTAGTTCTGAACCATTTTTAAAACGGAATTTTTTAATTTAGTTTTGAGAAGTTCCAAAGATTTTAAAATATTTCTTCTATAACTCTTCTTTGAAACACCTTTTAAAATGGTTTTCGTATTTAGTGCACAAAAATCATTCTATAAACTGGAAAAGGTGTAATTTCACAGATTTGTTTAAAGGATTCTAGTAGCTTCTATTTATTTTCCAATATTCCTTTAAGGGTATATTAGCTTCGCTTAAAAAAAAACCTAAATCTTAGTTTTGGTTCTTTCTTTTTATTTAATTTGATTGGCGTAACGCCTTGGGCTCGCTGTTGCACTACGTCAATGTCGACCATGTTGAAGGCACTTGCAACATTTCATTTAATTTAATTCTTTTTTTTGATTAAATTTACTGCCTATTTTCGTGCAGCGGCGGCAACACCAAAAAAAAAAAAAAAGAAGGTGTTTCCAAAATGAACTTACGCTTTATTAAATATGATTATTGACTTTTTTTTCTCCCCCAACCCTGGTTTACATTTGCTTTCAACTTTTTCAATTGATTGGGCTTCTTTCACACCTTGTGTTGTTCTTGCTGTTGTTGTTGTTATCACAAGTGCCTACATCAAAGACGTCGCTAATTGTATCTGTATCTGAAGGTGTGAATTCTGATTGCACTCACTTCGTATCTCAACATTTTATTTGATTTCCTCTTCTTTTTTTATTTCTTATTTTTTTTGTTTTTTTTTTTGGGGGCTCAGTTGTTTATTGAACTTTGCCTGCCCGATAGCACAGCAAGTGCAGCCAGCATGGGGAGGGAGAGGCAAGAGTCGCGTTAGTTTTTACGAACATATTGAAACATGTGTATTTGTTGGGTGATGCGGGCTGTTTGTTCTCCGTGTGCTCGGCACCATGATTTGATTTATTTGTACACAACTTTATGATATTTACATGTCTGCCTGCCGTGGGAGGGGGACGGGGAGGGGGGTTTTAACTGGAAATGGGAATTGGGTGCAAGCAATCTGTGTGTTATAACTGTAAATAAATATTGGGTTCAGTTAAGCGGGTAGAAAAGTTTTTTTTTTTATAACAAAATCGCCTTAAGGCCTTAGACTTTTGAGGGAGTAGATATTGTATGGAAAAAAAAATTTAAAAGTCATTTTTATCAACATAGTTAAAATTGCTTCAAATAAGTCTCTGAAACATTTAAAAACTGTATTAATAAAAAACATAAAGTTATAGGCTTTAGTAATCTATTTTTTAAAAACATCAACCGAATGTTTATATCAGACATTAAGCTTAAGTTTATCATATTGTTCTTTTGAAAAAAATTAAATATAGTTTGAGTTTGCAATTTACAATTTTGATACTTGAATAACACAATTCCTTTTAAGATCTCGTACAAGCTATTTGATTAGATAAAGTACAAAATACTTGAAGTTTACTCCATGTCAAAATGTTTGAAAATTCCACCCTTTAAATTTGTTAAATGTAAATTTTCTTTGATGATTGACCCAGATGTGTCTTAGCCTGCACATACATGACCAATTAAATGATCAGTTGTGCCCTCATTTAATTCTTTTACAGATCAAGTGAGGGAAAACAGTTCAAAATTAAAGTAAAGAATTAGAAAAAAACTCTGAGTACAAAAATGCGTAAATGAATCCAACTCAATTAATTAGAACTGGTGCAAAAAGCGTGTGCGATGGTGCAGTGTGAAGAGACTTAATTTTAATCTAGTTTAATGCAAGGTTCAGAGTTCAAAGCCCAGACTAAAGAAAATTGATAATAAAAATATTTATTTAAGAAATTTTCAGGTGAATCAAAGCTAGAGATCGGCGCAGGACAGAAAATTCGATCACGTCCCGAACCCAATTTTTACATACAGTCCCGTCCCGTCCCCTGGGACATTAGTAGTATCTGCTATTTTCTGTGCAATCTACAATTAGGTAGATTTTTCACATTTCCATGTTGAATAATGACAGGTTTAAGTTAATATCATCATCTTTGTTCATTTGTGTGTAAGTGTGACCATTCTATTAGTTCGATAAAGTACATTTCTCTATCAAATTTTTATTGCTGTGGTTTAGCTAGCCTAGGCCATTATAAAAAATCGGGACCCGAAGAATTAATCCCGTTCCATCCCGATATCTACCCTAGGTTGTTCCGACCTGTCCTGATTCCGAAGATTTTTTCGGGATCCAATCAAAACCAAACAAAACTTATGTTGGGTCTTCGAAGTAAGCATAAGCTATGTCCGATTCTATTAAATACGGGGGAGCAGTATCTCAGCGCTTTGAAATATCATTTTCAATCGAAAAATATGTGTCTACAAGTAGAAAGATCTGCTTATAACCAGAAGATTGTTGCTCCTAAAATCAACGCTTGAAATCAACAGATTTCGTTAGGAAGTTCGGCAAGACAGAATTACTTGGATTCAAGAAGAAATCTAAATTTTTTTATATACTCTTGCAAAAACACACAAAGTTTTCCGTTAGAGATTTTCTCGAAAATTCAAGACGAAAAACTAAATTGAAGCAGATTTCAGCTTGCCGAATCGTGCTAGATTTCGTGCAAGCAATATGTGTTAGTATTTAAATTAATTATTTCCAAATTTTTATCGCATTAAAATATTCATTTTCGATTCCATAAACTATATATATTCTTGATGATGAGTTGAGCCTGTCTGCCTGATCTACTTAAACTAGTCCCTCAGTTTTAAAGCAATCGATTGAAAATTTTGCAAGCAACTAAAATGTTGGAACCGCCCCGATCGGATGACTATATCCTATAGTTGCCATAGGAACGATTAATCGGAAAATAGGTCTAAGTAGTAAACCCTTTTTTGTTTTCCATGAAAGCGTTCTTACACTCTTACACAGAATTCAGACTGTTTCGGTTCAATGGTTCTTGGAGGTTTAAAACCACCGGTTCGATTCATAACATGGTTTTTGGGGCAAGCTGAATCACGGTTTGTGGTTCACTCTTAGTTTTCGAACATTATAATTTCTAATAAGAAATATATTGTTTTCCAAATTAAGGTCGTATGTATAAACATTTGAAGAAATATATTACATACGCTTAATAGTACAGTAGAAAATAAATCCCTTGCTTAAGTACGATTAAGGTGGAGAAGCTCACCTGAAACTTCCAAGGAAAGAGTTCGAAATTATGACGGACATACTTATTTAGAAAAGACAACAATTGCAAAAGGTGGACTTTGTCAGATGTTGGTGGGATCCACTGGAACCCGACAGAACCCTTTAAAAGGCAGTTAGTAAAACTTTACATTTTTTACAGACATTTCAAAAAAGAAATTTTAGGGAAAGAGATGAGCTAAGGCGGTGCATCGCTGTTACTTGATTTTCCAAATACATTTTCATAAAATTACAAATATATTTATCTTGACGTCAATGAAATAAACCGAATCGAACCTGTTTTCTGCTTGCGCGGTAGCCTTAGAACCGATGTTTTTCAACAACTAGGTTCCTAATAATTTCGAATATATAAATATCTGATATCTATATCTTAAGCATATTCTATCGGCTAAATTCGATGGAATAAGTATTTGCAAGTGTATTAAATCTTCGGAGTGTGAAGATTAATTGCTCCAAATACGCCAAAAGACATGAAAAACGCTCGGTCACATCATGCAAAAATCGGCAAGAATATTTTAAAAGCGCTTCAATGGGATTTTCTTCACCACTCGTTCAATTTCACGGATATTGCTCCTTCCGACTGCCACTTCTAACGTATCTATATTTTGTATGAAGAATTGATAAAGTGGATTGCCTTAAGGGACAATACATTTTTCAAAGCGGACTCCGATATAATGTCTGAAAATAGTTATAGCTTACGATGGACAGTATTTTAAGTAAAATATAATTCACAAATTTCTCAAAAAATAAAGCTTCAAAGTTGTAAAGAAAAATCCTTAAATCTTATATGCATGTATTTATTGTAAGTGCGTCAAGTTACTAATTCTAGAAGTTTGTTTCTTACTTCAGTAATATCTACGGTTGCTTTTGAGTTAAAGAACGATTCGTACTTAATTTAAGGCTCAATTTTTTTTTTAATAAATATTTCATTTACAATACGTTTTTATTTTGAAATGTAAGTTGATCAAAGCATCTATCTAGAAGTTGCGAAATCGGCTTTAAATCTAAATGTAAACTTTTTCCGATTCTATTTTTTTTTTTTTTTTTAATGTTTAAAAGATTCGAACAATCCGCTTACAAATTTGTACAAGAGAACAATTACAGGAAAAACAGATCGCCAGCTGGCTGAGAAAAGTTACAACACAGTACACACAGGAGAGGTTTTTTTTTTTTTTTTTTTTGGGGGAAACAAGGAGGGGAAACGGGGGGTCGTGGCCGGAAAAAAAAGAGGGGGGGGAGGGAATACGGGTGTAACGTGTCCGAATCTTATCTCGATCTATATTAAGAAAAACAGAAGCCTGTCAATTTACACCCCTATTAACGCGCACTTGTCACTAGGCAACTTTTCGCACTCTTTAAACTTTGTTTAACCAGTAAATTCTGCTTTTAAGTGTCCCACATTGAAAGGGTAAACTCCTGCTATGCACTCTCTCTAGACAAGATTAACCCCTTGACAACCACTGTAACCCACTTGAATAAGAATTCTCGGTCTCAAATCAATGGCAAATAAATGTCGCAGGGCACTTGAACAGCTGACACGTTTGGGGTACTCATTAAGTGTCCCGGGCGGGACGGTGGTAAGTAACACATGTCAAGTATTATGTTGTATAGAGCGAGCGAACACGCTACCGGAATACCGAAAATACAACACACATAAATTTAATTGCAAAGAATGTTTCTTTCTGCTAGCCCAAAACAAATGTCGAAATAATGTTGCGAGAAAAGATTTATCATATTCACTCGACTGTCATAAAAAGCAATTAGGCTTGAGCGAAAGATACAAACGGCAGCCCCGAAATGTAATCATAAAAAAAAAAAAAAATAAATAAACCCAAAACGGAAGAGAATGAAAGAAACGATGTGTGATTTGAAGTTTTGGGCCTAATGAGCGCAAGAGGGTGAGGCAGGGCCCAGGCAGTTGAGGCGATTAAAGAGCCACCATCCACTGCGTGGTGGTAAGGCACGCCAATGTGGGGTGGTGGTTGTTGCTGCTGTAATTAGTATGCCCGCACACACGCCAAAGCCGAACCCGAAAACCCAAACCCTAACCCAAAGAGGCAGGTTCATTTCGAAGGAAGCCCGAACTGGTAATTTCGGTTGGTGTGAAAAAGTCTCTACCTCTTGTGACTGCCGCCGTTGCCGCCACCGTCTGTTGCATATTTTCACAAGTAATTAACATGTACAAGCTGTCCTTGTCCCAGCCCACGTACCCACGAACCCAGGTACCCTGTTAGCCAGGCACAAGGTGTCCAAACAGGCTGAGCGTCCGCTTGACTTGTGCTTGTGCTGCTTATCAGCGATGCCATAACAAAATGTTTCCTTAACATTAATTTGCATTATTTTTACATTTAAATTTTAAATGAGTTGAGAGAATTTTCAAGCGTTGCACTTACCTACAACAGGCTCAAGCGGCAGGGAGTGTGTGGGGGAGGGGAAGATAAAAGCCAACTACTTCAAAGGCAGGTCTTGCATCAAGAGCCGCAGAGTTTTCTGCTTCAGACTGGATGCAGTATGTTGGTTAACTGAAATAAGTAAATAGACAAAACGGTTATTAAAATAAGTACGACTATTTCAAATTCATTTAAAAAATTTGGAATGAAACATAAGCTTAAAATATAATGAAAGTAGAGAACATAAGAATCATTCAGTAAGATTTGAGCCATTTACAAAAAACAAATCTGAGATTGATCTGCGTATGGTATACAGCTGGAAAGCCCTTGCTTTTACTAGGTTTTTCACGGGAACTCCCAAAATCTGAACTTAAAATAATTTGCGAATTTTGATCTTGATTTTGTATTAAACTAAAAAGAATCTTTAACCTAAAAATCAACAATTTTCTAACCAATACACATACACTAATACACTACTATGATATCATGAGAGGTTTGATACAATATTTTGTTTTTAACCAAGGAATAATTCCGTAACCGGTACCGTTTACCGAAATAAACCGTTTCAAGCCACGTACCTGTATCAAAACCGTAACCGATATTAAAATTTTTTTAAGAATACAAAAACCTTTAACCGTTATAAAAGTAACCGAAAAAATCCGGGACCATACTGAAACGCTAATACCGGTATTGTTCCGGTTCCTTATTATTATACCCTTGCAGAGGGTATATTAAAATTGTCACGATTTTTGTAACGCATAGAAGGAAGCATTTCCAACCACATAAAGTATATATATTCTTGATCAGCATGACGAGCTGAGTTCATTTCAGTCCGTCTGTCCGTCTGTTTCTATGCTATCTTCTTCCTCAGTTTTAAAGCTATCTTGACCAAACTTTGCAAAAAGTCTTTAAATACACATAGGCTGCAACATTTGTCGGAATCGGCCGGATCGGATAACTATATCATATAGCTGCCATAGGAACGATCGGTCAAAAAACTAGTTCTAGTGAAAAAACTTTTTTGTTTTCCATCGTAGCGTCACCAATCGTGGTATATATCATTTTTATATGCTTTCACACAATTCGGAAAAAATTTATCAAAATCGGATGACTATAGCATATAGCTGCCATAGGAACGATCGGTCTAAAAACTAGTTCTAGTGAGAAACACTTTTTTGTTTTCCATCGTAGCGTCACCAATCTTGGTATATATTAGTTTTGTAACCTTTCACACAATTCTGGAAAAATTTATCAAAATCGGATGACTATATTATATAGCTCCCATAGAAACGTCGGCGTAGCCGATGTTAGCCTTCTATTTTTTTTTTAAAGTGTTCTTAGAATTGTCCATAGATTGCGATTTTGCCATACGTTTCGTTTCATTTTTGAAACAGTCTGTTTCATTTGACATTTTTTTTTTTTTTTTCAATGTACACTTTTTGACACCTAAAGCATGATTTCTTAACATGTGGCAACGCCAAACATAACCAGTAAGGTTAGCCACTTCATCATAAGCAGACTAACAAACGAATAGCGCTTGCAAATTATTGAATTTTATTATTTATATTTGTGCTGTGTAAGAAATGGGTTTCGCATCGAAAAATTGTTTCCAGCGACGAAGCTCATTTTTGGCTCCATGGGTACACGTCAACAAACAACAAATTGGCCGATTTTGGTCTAAAGAGCAGCCAGAGGTAGTTAAAGAGCTGAAATGCAGCCTGAAAAAGGCACTGTTTGGTGCGGTTTGTGGACCGGCGGCATCATTTTACCTTACTTTCTCAAAAATAATGAAAATAGCAACGTTACAGTTCTGCCTAAAATGGACGCATTCATGCACCAACTAAAAGGTGAATTGATGAGCCTTTAATCTCACATTTTGGATGCCAAGATCAAGTGATTAGACTCTTCTTTGTGGGGCTACGTGAAGTCTCTCAAATGTGAATTTCAAGATCCTGGCTTATTTTTCAATCAAACCAATTTGTTTCTGCAAACCTTCTTCGCAAATGGCTCTATAGGAATAACGGGAAATTCCAAAGGATCGTTATGCGCAGTAGAAAACAAATTCGGCAGGTGAATGATTGCCAAAAAAAAAAAAACGTGGTTTCACAACCTCTGTTTTTGCACTTCCCGTTGCCTTCAACTGTCATTGACAGACAAAATTCGCGTCCCTCCGACACTTTCTCTCTCTCTCTCTTTCACACACACTGTATTCCTACTCTCTGGGGGCATAACACCAAATGTCAATTTGGCTCAACTGTCAATGCAAACTGTCGAGTTTGGAGACTCTTCTGTAGCGTTTATTTAGTACAAAACTAACAAAAACTAAAGTGTCAGTGCCATATCATATGTATGTATGCCCAACTACTTGGATCAGCCAACAACAAAAGCGAAACAAAAACCAAAAACTGACATGTGCTGTCGCTGACACTTGTGCGTTCCAAACAATACCCCAAGTATTTATGCCATCAAATCGTAAATTTCTTTGTTTCTAATTTCAATGCTTTCGCTTTTTTGGGTCGCGCGGGCTGGGCTCTGTCCCTGACAATCTGTCGCCTGTGCCTGTCCCTGTCCTGCGCTGCCTCGTTAAGTTGGTTGACAATCAAATTCTAACAAAATTGGATTCTCTTGTTTTCGGCACGCTCTGCCAAGCACTTTGCTTCAAAAAAAAATATATATTTCCAAATTGCCTGCAATTGCAATTGTTTCAGCATGTGTGTGTGTGTGAGTGGATATTCATTTTTAATGCGAAAACAATTTCCCACATTTTCCAACGATGTTATTTTAAAACTTTAGTTACCGTTATGCCCCACGGGTTAGTCACCCGTTTCCCGTTTTGCGTCTATTATTACAGCTGTCAGACATTTCGACACTTGAAATTGAGCGTGTGTGTGTGATGTTTTTATTTTTGTGAAAAAGGGTCGGACGCTAGAGTAGGCGGTGGTGGTTAAAGACAGACAAAATATGATCCCATATGCCAAAGCCGAGGGCAAAACCGAAACTAAAGAAATTTTTTTTTTTTTTTGCGCAACAGGAAGCTGTAATTGGCTCGGGAGCAGTTAAAGTAAACAGCGCCAAACCCAAACAGGGAGAATGAGAATTATTGGAACAGGAGCGGCAGCTGTTCCCTGATAAGGCCTTGTCTCTGGCTAAAGTCCCCGGGTCTGGGCACAATGGCAACTGATTGCCGTCTTGCGTGTTGCGTTTTCTTTGGCAGCGAGGGTGAGGCTTATTAATTATGACGGAACATGCATTGATAATGGACTTGCGGCTGGCCACGGACCCCAGCAGGAGGCAAAAAGAAAACAGCCTGTGTAGATGTGCAGCATTAGATAAAGTAAATGGAAACCCCGCATGGGTCAGAGTTGCCTTGATGATGAGTGCAGCACTTGATGGAGTATACGAGGGCGCCAGGATGACGATATTGCTTAAAAGCAAAATGAATTTTAATTATGGGGATTTATGAAAATTAAAGACCATCTGAGTGATGGATGTGTGGAGAAAGGTTTGCCAAAAATAATGCAATAATAAATGTTACTTATAATACAAGGTAACTATTGTTAATGTGAAACAACTTTGATTTCGATACGGATACATTTTTGGCAGGGGTAAAATTTAATAACGCATAACGCTCACACGGACACGTGTGACATTTCAGTTAAAATTCGAAATTTTAAGTTCTAGACCACTTGACCTATGACCTTTGCGATGTTATCCAACACAGTATTCAAAAACTTTTCCCAACACTGTTTCCCAATACTGTTTTTTAACACTGTTTTAAAGACTGATTTCAACATTCTTTTTTAACATTGTTTTTCAACATTGATTTCCAACACTGTTTTTTAAACATTGTTTTCCAACATTCTTTTCAAAAGTGTTAAATTTTTTAAACATTTTTCAATATTGTTTTTGAATATTAATTTTTCAACACTGTTTACAACATTGTTTTTCAACACTGTTCGCGAACACTGATTTTCAACACAGATTCCCAACACTGTTTTGAACACTGTTTTTAAAAGGGCTGCAAACCGGTCCGGAACCGAACTCCTAAAAACCAGTTCGACTCTTTGACCCCTCGAACCTGAACCCTGATATAGATATCAGATATTTAAAATTTTAAAATCTTTGATAATAAAAATTTGATATCATAAAAAACTTTTCTTAGTAAAACACATTTTCGACCGATCGGTCCTATGGCTGCTATATGCTATAGTCATCCGATTTTTATGAATTTTTCCTGTATTATGTGAAAGCATATAAAACTAACATATACCAAGATCAGTGATGCTACGATGGAAAACAAAAAAGTTTTTCTCACTAGAACTAGTTTTTTGACCGACCGTTTCCATGGCAGCTTTATGCAATAGTGATCCGATTTTGATACATTTTTCCAGAATTAAGTGGAAGCATATAGAATTAACATATACCAAGATTAGTGACGCTATGATGGAAAACAAAAAAGTTTTTCTAGATAGAACTATTTTTTGGAACGATCGTTCCTATGGCAGCTTTATGATATAGTCATCCGATCCGCCTCCGGTTCCGACATATTAGTTGCGTGCAGTAAAAAGAAAACTCTGTGCAAAATTGCAGCTCGATAGCTTTAAAACTGTGAGACTAGTTCGCGTAGAAACAGACAGACAGACGGACGGAATTAAACTCAACTCGTCGTCCTGATCAAGAATATATATAGTTTATGGGGTCGGAAATACACTTTTTAAGTGTATAAAAAGAACCTGAACTCGAACCGGAACACTTTTTCCAAAAATTAAGCTTTGGTTCACAATAATTAGTAATTTTACAAACGAAAGAAATTCACTTTGTCTGAATGTAAAAAAGAATAATAATGTTATATATTCCTTCAAAATTGTCCAAGAAAGCAAACATTGAAATTTTTTTGAAATTTTTGGAAAAGATTTAAAAACGAAAACCTAAAAAGTTTTGCGCTAACTTAGTTCGCTTATAGATAAAATTCTCTAGGAACACATTGAGTCTGTACAGAACAAAAACCCGAAATATTTGGACTAAAATCAATCCAAGGATTAACTTGTGCACGGATTTTCCAATACTGAAATTCTTGTCTCGATCCCGTCCTTGTTTTTAACTCGAAATAGGCTTTTCACGGGATTGTTTGATTTTAGTTTGTTATTAAATGTATAGAAAGTGGCCGGGAAAAATAATTTCGAACTTTCAGTTACTTTTCATTCTTCGCTATGGCATTGCAATTCCGAACTTGTTTTAATCTCTATGCAAGCCTATTTGTTTTTCAGGTAGGATCCGTATTTTAAATTAGACTTTTCGGATTGATGCAAGAATTTTAGGCCTGTTTTAATCCTTCGTACTGGTTTTAAGTAAATTAATCTAAATTTTATTTGATCAAGCTTACAATTTAATATGTTTATAAAATTTAAAATTTTACCCAATTGAAACATATAAAAATTGAAAATAAAGTTCAAGGACCGAGGTCGAACCAAAACCTGAGAGAGAACCTAAAGATTAGTTCGAACCTTCAACCTCAAAAATTTGAGGTTGAAGGTTTTGTTTTTAATCTCAACAGTTTTCGTCTTGGGTAAAATTTACCAAAAAGGGTAAAGTAGCTTTGAAAATGAAGGGCAGTTTTTGTAGAAAGGGAATAAGTCATGCATTACTTTTTCATTTGTAACCTACTTTCTTTTATCTTTAAACATTGTTTCATCATTTTGTTTCATAATGACTGATGCCCCCCCCCCCCCATCTCTTGTCAAGTTTTTTGGGTTAAAAGGACAGTCAAATATGGTCAGCGTTTTTTTTTTTTTTTTAGCAAAAGTGAAATTTGTTGCCATTTAGCATAAGACACAAAGTTAACCAAATAAGAGCCAACTTATTGACTTTTCTACCCTCTCTCTCTTTTTTTTTTTAGCACTTTTGCAAATTAGCATAAAAAAATAAACGAAGCTGCGAAAATGTTTCGTAATTTTGTAAATTTTACAAACAAATACAAAGTCATCAGGGGCATGATATCATATGGCACTCTATGGCCCTGCGGTTCTCTCATCGAGCAGACAATGATCGAGAAACGGACATTCCGAACGTACGATTGGATGAAGTGTGTCAGGTGAGACATGGCATCTCTGGATAACTTGTATAACTAATGGTTTTTTCTTTTTTGCAGATTTGGTTTATTTGGTTTCTTTTTTATGGGTCCAACGATTTATGTTTGGATCCGACTGGCCGGTGTAATGTGGCCACGTACGGATATTAAGTCATCGCTATGCAAAGCCATTACCGAACAGACGGCCTACGATCCAATGGCCATCAGTTCGTTCCTCTTCTTTATGACACTGATGGAAGGCAACTCGTATGCGGAGGCCAAACAGGAGGTGGGCATCGTTATTGTTTTTTTTTTTTTGGAAATTGTGTTCAATTTGTTATCGCCGCGCCATGTGGATCTCATTCTCAAGTTATTTATTTTGAAATTGGGTTTCGGGTTTCCATGTGTCTGTGTGTGTGGGTTTTCGGAAATCCATTTTCTCACGACAGTTTAACAGACAGTCGCTGCCACAGTATCTCCATCTTCAGCTGGATATCTGTATCGCCCGCAGCATCTGTATCTGTATCTGTGGCTGTGGCTGTAATGTAAAGCATGCATAAATATCACCTGTCTGCCTCCGTCTCTAAATCCGACTCTGCAACGAGTTGTCAACATTGATTTGTTGGTTTTGCGGCCATACTTTGCTGATACACTCGTACACTATGTATGCGCCTTACTTCTTTATCATTAGAAACCATTTATCTTGATAAATGTAAATGTTTTACCATATATTTGTGTCAAACGTGCGTTGTCTCATTTGCTTTGCATGCGTTTTTTTTTGTCAAAGATCTATGGCTTGACTTGTAGAAGTGATTGGCAAAAGTTTTGCCGCTGTTGCCAAGTATAGTGTGTGAGAAACTATAGCTGATGAAGATGTTTGTCTTGACTGAGCAGACTAACAAAAGAAGAAACTAATGAAACAGTCTATCATATTAACAAATAATTTAAATGATTTTAAAAACGAGAAGAAGTAACGAGGAAGTTTAAGAAAAGTTTACAAGATTAACGGAAAAAAAAGAATAAGATATCAAATATTAAGTTTAATATTTAATAAAAATTGATACCATAAAAAACTCAGTAAACAATCCGACGACGGGGGAGAGAGAAGAGAGGAAGAGAGACAAAATAGTAAAAAAAAAAGGGACGAACAGAATAGAGACGTTAAGAGGGAAAAAAAAGGAGTCAAAAGATCAGAACAGGGAAAAAAGAGAGAAAAAGAAGCGTGAGGGAAAGGGGAGGGAGAGGGGAAAAAAAGAATTTCGAAAAGTTTATTCAAAATCATTCTTGCCTATTGAAGAAAGACTTGAGAATTCCAATGACCATCGCATAGAATGAAATTGTGTTTCAAGACCAGAGAGGATCATGCAATTAGGTAGACGTGCTTATTAAGCTCTGTTTGGAATGCAGGGATTAATTCCGAATGAATTTCAGTTTCAAAAAGTGCTGAAATAGAGTTAAGCGCTGATGCTGCGGAACGGTTAATATTTAAAGAAAAGCCTAGAGTCATCGCGAGTTTAAAACTTAAAAACTCTCCAAGATTAACAAAAAAATATATATTAAAATTTTAAAAGAAAAAATTAACAAAAAAAAAAAAAAGTAGTAATAATACATTGATAATTTTCAAAATTAAAGCATAAAAAAAAAATATAGAAAAAACAAAAAGTTTAAGTTGTGTAGAGTTAAATACAGGGTAGAAGAGTGGGAAAGCGCGTGTCATAGAATATAGTGTTTGGGTCGGAAATGAAGAGTTCTACTTACAAACTGCAAGTGTTAAAAATGGACTGTTTGGTGAGGTTTGTGGGCCAGCGGCATCATTAAACCGTACTTTTTTAAAAATATTAAAAAACGCATAGTTACAGTCAATGGAGTAAGGTACCGTGCGATGATTACCGACTTTATTGGCCAAAATCGAAGAATAGAACTTAACTTGGTTGATATGTGGTTGGGTCCTTCATTTTCAAAGCTACTTTCAGTGTGGCAAGTGGCAAATTTTGCGTTTTCGCAGTTTTTGCAATCAACTTTACATGCGCTTTTCGAAAAAAAAATATAAGCTAACTTTTGGAGTTTGGAATTGAAAAAAAAAACAGCGAAAACGCAAAATTTGAAACAAAAATAAATTATTCCCGTGGACTTGCGTTGTCTTCCATCTTAAAAGAACTTTTTTTAGTTACATAAATATATTCTGAATCTGAAAAAAAATAAAGAATAAAAACGGATTTTTTCTTCAAAACCCGTCTTTAGATAACTCTTAAGGTTGTCCCATATTTTTTTCGAAATGTTTACGCGAAAATGACAAAAATTTGTCTTGGGATCGTTTTAATCCGATGTTCCCTTCAAAAAATAGGATCTTTTTCGCATTATCTATCGACTATCGACGGTGGGGGAAAACCATTTTAATGGTTCTATCATTTCTAAATGATAGCGATTAATAATTTTTTGGAGACAAAAAAAAATTGGGGTGGCTGAGTCGATATGGAATATCCCATATGTTTTAACTTTAAATGAAGCGAATCAGAAGTTAAGAGTTCACCTGTTACTTTGGGCAGACACTTGATCGCTAATCTTAGCAAGAATCAATTTAAGTATAGATTTTGCCAACCTCAGTAAAATAATATGGGCTCTCCCAGTAATCTTTTGCATTATTAATTCGTTGCTCTGTCTCTTTATATTCCATTTCCATTCCGTGGATCTTAAATAATCAAGGCAACTGCTTGATGATTTTATCGATAATTCTATTGGGATATCGATAGTGCAATATTAAACTGAACATAAGGCTGCGTTTAAGTTTGTTGCTCGGTCATCCGCTAACCACAGTTTAAGATACTTAAATTTGTCTGAACTTAGGTTAGTTTGACTAACCAAACATTGAGAAAATGGGGCTGTACCTGAAGTTAATGTTCCTTGATTCTTAGTGCAATTTCGATTTTTTTTTTTTTTTTTGAGATTTCAATAACATTTTACTCATTTTTTTCTTCTAAAATTAAATGTATGTAAAAACTAAAAATATTTTAATTGATAATAGAGGGGAATGTACGATAGCTTTGAGGTTTCAAATTGTTCTTAATTGATATTGTTCCATTTCCTTATATGTATAGTCTCTATTATAAGCTGATCGTCCCATATAAAATTATCTGATGGCAAAGAAAACCACTTGAATCAGGCCTCGCTATAAAGACGACATAAGAAACTTGTTGATACACATGTGACAAAGAAGTTATTGACAAAAATTTTCATAATATCTGAAACAAAAATCAAAAGGAAAAAGTTGAAAGAAAATAAAAAAATGCATATTTGAAAGAGATTAAAAGGAATTCGGATAGATTATTTGAAGAACGAAAGATCAAAAAGTGTGAATCCTATGTATTTGAATTTTATGTAATATAGTTAAAAAGAAAAAAGATTAACGAAAAAAAAAGATAAGAAAAAAAGAAAAAAAAAAAAAAAAGCGCAAAGAAGGTATTTCAAATCGAAATTTACTCAATTTGTGGATAAAGTTTAAAAATCAGATTAAAAAACGGGGGGACGCAAAGAATGGCATTTATTCACGGATAATTCATTTATAAGCAATAACTCAATTTTTACTGAGATAAAATAATTTAAAATTAATTTTTTTTAATTTTTAAATATTAAATACTAGTATATTAAATTTAAACTTAGAAATTTTTAAAAAAAAGTAAGAAGAAGTAACTTTCAACTATAGTTTATTTTCGATGGAAAAAATTAGAGGTAGTTCTTTTTTGTTGGTCACACTCACTAGAGGCAGCGGCGGAAATTTGTCAATTAACTATACAAAATAGAACTACTTTGCAAAAAATGAACTAAAGATCTAAAAAAGAACCGGGTTTTAGACCAGATTAGGTCTTAAAATCACAAAACTTTTGTGGAAGTGGAATTCAGAACCAAAAATGAACTATAGTTTAAATATAGTTCATTACAACTAGTTCAAGAAATTCAACACAACTCTACTAGGTACTTAAATCACCATAATTTTCCGTTAGCGAAATAGACAGCTAGTATTACCCTTCAGTAGCAAAAAAAAAAACAGCAAATATCGAACGGCCACACTGATTTTCCAGTTGTATTTTTCGTATTTTAGATCTGATTTAAATAGGATTTTTAGATAAGTCTGATATAAGGCCATAGAATATATTTTCAAAATGTTGGATCTTACAGCTTATGTCGAATTGTAGGAATGGGGAAAGGTGAAAGAGGAGTTTTACATACAATCAAGATCATGAAATCGACACTTTTATACGGACAGTCAGACAGACAAACGGATATGGATATATCGACTCCTCTTTTGACACTGATATACTTAATAGGGCTGAAAATATTATCCTCTACGTGTCACATACATTTGCACAACCACTAAACTGCATAGTAAAAATTAGTATTTAACAAAGGCAATTTCAGGTCCAACTTTAAAATTAATTAGTTAAGCCTCATGGTGTCTCTCGTGCATACCTTATGTACAATACATATACGTACAGGTCAGGCTTGGAAAGCTTTCCATTAAATATCGTTTACACAATTTTGTGCTCGTGACGACAGGCACGCAGGCAGGCGGCAGCAGTCAGTGGCAAATGTTGCCAAAAGTGAAAATTTTCCATGGCACAATAGTACCTTTTAATTAACAACATTAACAAATGCCACACCTCCCCCCGGTCCCCATCCCCCCTTCCACCGGTAGTTCGCTGAATAAAACGAGAGACAGATGCGGGGCGCGTTCGCAATAAATAAAATTTTAAAGGCACCACCGTGCCTGTTCGGTTGGCACTTAATTACAATTTTCCGCGCTGGCATTTTCCTCGACTGGCATTTAAATCATGTCTTTGCCCCCAACCCCAACCCGATGCTGCCTCTATTGATATTCTCTCTCTTTCTTTCAGGTTAGCGATAAATTCCTGAATGCCTATAAGGTGGGCGTTATTTATTGGCCCTGCGTGCAAACCGTGAACTTTGCCTTTGTACCGGCCAGGAATCAGGTTGTATTCACCTCATTCTTCAGTATGTGCTGGACCACATTTTTGGCCTATGTGAAATTTTTGACATTGCATCCCCCAGTTGATGTGGATCATCATGCGGTGGATATACACTTTTTGGAAATGTAAAATGTATCTCAATTGAATAGAAATATTATAACTAAACTATCTAATGACAAGTCGTTATGTTTCAATTAATTGCTGGCAATAAAAAAAATATATATGTTCATTGTGATACAATGTTTTGCTGTTCATTTTAATGACCTGAAATTGAATTGTTAAAAACACCACACACGCCTCATTTACTGCATTCTCTCGTATTAAAGATACTAATTAACGACATGTTCATTTGTTTTTTATTCTGTTTTGGTTTTGTAATATTAGAAGAACAAACAAAAGTGTGTTTTTTGTTTAATGGGGCTCAAGGGAATGTGAAAATAAATACGAGCGGACCAGATTAATTTTAAGTGTGTCGACCAACTGTTTTGGAAACTAATCAACTTGTTCTTCTTTGACCAAAAGAAGGTTTTTGCCCTAAAATAATCAACTATAAATCGGAGTTCGTTTCCCATAAGGCCTGACATACGAACATATTCGGCAATCCTTACACATACGTGCTAAACGCATGCTGAGCCCTTCGCCAAGAGAGTAAATAAATCAATAAAGCCAATCAGTCGCTGGCTAGCGTTCAATGAAGTAGGTCAGAGACGCTTTGCGTCGCTATATATTCGCACACCAATACACTTTCACTTCTTTGCCTCGCTCTTCTTGACAAACGCTGCTCTAAATACATTAGCTAATGTTTTAAAGTGTATCGTTATTTTGATATACATTAATACAGTAAATAAGGGTACTTCGGATCTCGCGAACTAATGGGGTATGCCACCTAACATAGATTACTGTATTCTTTTGACAACTTGTTTAGACTTCAGTATTCACCTGATAAGGGTGCCTGGACATCAGAACATAGACGAAACATACTACCACCGAGCTCCTTTCAGAGAAGAGCACAATAGGGATACCTATGGCGACTTTTAAGCTTCACACAAAAGCCAAAACACTGCGTCTCGTTAGAAATCGGTGGAAAAACCTTTCCTCCTGTGCAGTGTAACCCACACACTTTTACGTAACAGAAGGGAAAACATATCACTTCTGGTAGGAACCCTGACAGAACACTGCCTTATTGGCAGACAAGCTGCTTGCCATGACTTCTATAGAAGCTGTGAATATGAAGAAGAGGTAGAAACAGTACAACACCTTCTATGTCAATGCCCTGCCCTGGGTAGAAGAAGACTAAGGTTTCTTGGTCAACCTTTCGGATATATCCGTGCTAGAGATCCCAGCTCTACTAAGTTTCATTCTGTCTACACATTGGTTCAGTATCGAAAACCCCCCCTAGGGATTAATAGGGTTAACAGGGAATATATATGGCATCGCAATGGGCCCAGGAGGCCTAAGTGGGGGAATATCACTAGCAATACCCTGAATTCCAATTCAATACAATTTTCCTAGTTATCTAGTTCATAATTCTAAATAAACTAATTGTACTTAAATTCGTCTATGTTTTAGTTTGTTCCCTTCTTCATTCAGTGATTAGTTTATTTCAGCGTTGGGCATGAAATTTAAGTTTTGGGAGCAGTCTTACAGCAACAGTAAAAAAAACAACCCTTATAAGCGAGGCTCGAGTGAAGCAGCAGAAAATACACTGCATGTATTTTGTTTTAACTGCCGTCTGCTTCCTGCGATTTATATCAGGAATGCGATGCATTTTGTTATTGTTATACTTTTCGAAGCGACGCAATTAACTGTGCGACATAGTGGCGTCAAAATAACAAAAAAAGGAAAAATTATTTTTAAAATAAACCAATTTTGTGCTATTTAAGACAAGTATTCCGGGATTAGATTATCGGTATTCAAGTCAATCCGTTCGAACTTGGTTTTGAAAATCCAGAATCCAGACTTACTTCTGACATCGGTTGTGGATATCTCGAATATTTGTTTCTGGTTATCTCTCTACCAGTGCTGTAAATGCTCGTACAACCAGGGACCGTAACTGTTATAACTTTTTTGGATAAAAATTTTGAAATAACAATTATTTTATAATTTTTAAATAAAAATTTGAAAATAATCGTTATTCTATAATTTTTAAATAAAAATGTTGTTTTAACAGTTTAATGACAATTTTATATAAAAATTTTTTGAATAACAGTTAAAACTAATTTTTATTATAAAAATTTAAATTAATTTTTATTTTTGTAATTTTTATAATAAAATTACTTTTTAATTGTTATGAAAAATTTTTATTATAAAATTTTTATAAAATTACTAATCTAGTAGGTTTAAGTAAATCTTGTTTCCTTCTATCAAAGATGATTTACAAACGCCTACTAGATAAGTATTTTTATAAAAAATTTTTATAATAAAAATTTTTTCATAACAATTAAAAAAAAAAAAACAAAATAAAAATTAATTTAAATTTTTATAATAAAAATTAGTTTTAACTGTTATTCAAAAATTTGTATAAAAATACCATTTAACTGTTAAAACAAAATTTTTATTTAAAAATTATAATATAACAATTTCAAAATTTTTGTGATAAAAATTGCAAATAAAAAATTATCCCATTTAATGACTCGCCATTCAAAAATTATGAAGATTCATGTAATCCATTTTATCAGGGGATCCATATTTCGTAGTAATTTTTTTTCACTTCCATAACTGTTATTTTCGGTCCCTACCTATGATACCTACTAAAACAGGTTTTATAAACCAAACCCGTTCCTTTTTAAAAAGTGGTCCTGTTTGGGATCAGGTTCGAGGATTCAAAAATGTAAAAAGTTCGGTTCATGGTCCGGTTAGAGCACATCGAAGAACCCGAACCGAATCTGCTTTCAGGGGTTCGGATCGGATCCAAAAAGTACTTTAAAGCAAATTATAATTTAATAGCTTGATATGCAAAGTGAAAAGCATTTCTATAGAAACTACTGAATCATGTCGAAAAAAATATAAGCAATCAGCAAACGCGGTGGAAATGAAAACGTTTATAAGTACGTGAATTGACTCCGATATATGAAAACTTACCTTTTTTTCGGAGCTTTTGAAATGTGATTTTCCGTAGAATAATTATCCGAAATGCAAAATCCAAAATGAATTGACTTATGTCATCTCTTAAAACTGAAGAACTAGACGGAATAAATAAATTTAAATTTGATCTCACCTTAAAAAAAAATATCATATTGTAAAGTTCTTTAAATTATAACAATGTTTTTAACAGAGAGCTTAAAGTAATATATATTTTTGATGTGAAACATCTTTAATTTCGGTACGATGATTTTAATAAAATCATTTTATGTAGGGGTAAAATTCAATTTGGAAATAACGCATAACGCGTAACATAACGCATAACGCATAACGCATAACGCATATTGCATATTGCATATTGTTCACTGGTATACACCAAGCAATGGCCTGGCCAACCGTGGCTACTTGACCATGGCCACTTTACCAATGATGAGGGATCTGGGATTCAGGATGGGGGGATCAGGGGTCTAGGATCAGGGATGGGGACTGGGCTCCCGGATCTGGGATCGGGGGTCTGGGATTGGGACTAGGGATCAGAGATGTGGGATCAGGGATTTGGGATCTGGGATCAGGGATCAGGGACCTGGGATGAGGGATCTGGGATCAGGGATCTGGGACCAGAGATGGGATTTGGGATGGGGGGAATCAGGGATCTGGGATCAAGGATTAGGGATGTGGGATTAGGGACTTGGGATGGGGATCTGGGATCTGGGCTAGGATCTGTATCGGGGGTCTGGGATCGGGGGTCTGGGATCGGGGGGTCTGGGATTAGGGATCAGAGATGTGTGATCAGGGATTTGGGATCAGGGATCTGGGACTAGGAATCAGGGATGTGGGACGAGGGATCTGGGATCAGGATGGAGCAACTGGGATTTGCGATGGGGGATCTGGGATCAAGGATTAGGGATCTGGGATGGGGTATCAGGGTCTGGGATCAGGGATCTGGGGACCAAGGATGGGGCAACTGGGATTTGGGATGGGGGATCTGGGATCAAGGAATAGGGATGAGGGATTCGGGATGGGGGATCAGGGGTCCGGGATCTGGGATCAGGGATGGGGGATCTGGGATCACGGATCTGGCATCAGATCTAATAAAACCACTAACTTTACGCTTAATATTGAGGTCTTGAACCCACACTTTCGACCTCCGTCTTCCTTAGTAGAAAATTGAAAAATAAATGGCAGGACTTGTTTTCTTTTAATTGTTGTTATTTAAAAATCAAACTAGTTAAAATTTAAATTTAAATTTAAAAAAAAATTTATTGTTGTTGTTGAAGCGTCCTCCCGTTTGATATTTTCAATAATAAATGGGTCGACTTACAGCAGCTTTATGAAAGTGGAAATTTCTCTATGATTTCACGTACTTTAAGGCAACTATTGAAACCGAGCAGTTACCCCTAATAATATTCCGATTCCTTAAGCCCTAATCGAAGTCCAAGTCGAAGGCCTAAATGTGACTTGTGTATATAAAGTACATCAAACTTGACTTTACCCACAAAACTTGCGACATTGTTATCAATTTTGCTTTTCCGGCAGAACCCTCTTGGTTTGATATTGAGCATTTAACTTGTCGTTAGGGTAAATTTATAAGCGGCAGCAACACGGACGGCTGCCTGGGCGGGTGTTTCTCCCCCATACCCAGTTCCGTTACCGTTCGACATCAGGCCTGGCCACGCTTTATTATCGCATCTTTCCCCCTTTTTTTGTTGTTGTTTGTTGTCGACGACGTCGACTGCATTTCATTGAGCGTAATTCCGTTGCTAATGATTTTTGGCACACGTAGCGCTACTTTCGAAATTAATGCGCTATAAAAGCAGCAGCGCCGCAGCAGCAGCAGCGGCAGCAGCATAAAGACTCAGACAGACACTGAGAAATGGGCGCTCAGTGGATAGGAAAAAACAGAAACTGTTTTTTTAAGACGTTGCCTTCCACTAAATATATTTTTCAAATTTTATATCAAAACTTTGGTCCAAATGATGATTGTTTTCAAATAATTTTTCGCCAGTCGATAATCTTTGTCGAGGGTTGATGCAAAATTTTTAACGTGTTTTATACCTTGCATAACATAGAAGGAAGCTGACAATAACTATATGTATTTGATCACAACGAGCTGAGTCTATAAAGTCCGTCGTCCGTCCTGTTTTATGTTCCAGTTTTAAAGCTATTGAAAACTGCAAAAAGTCAAAAAAAGGGAATCGGAATTGGGGATCGGATGATATACAAAGCTGCAAGGTGGTTCAAAAACTATTCAGTGAGAAAACTTCGTTAGCGTCACAAACGTGGTATATTTTATTTTAAGATTAAATTTAAAATTAAAAACGATGACTATAGCAATAGATAGGGTAAAAAAAAGGAGAAAATTTTGTTTTCCATTGTAGCGTCAAGTGGTATTATTTTAAAATTTCGGAAAAATTTAAAAACGGATGACTATAAGTGCAAAACGGTGGTAAAAAAAATTAGAGAAAAACTTTTTTTATCAAGGTAGTCTTTCAAAAACTGCGGGTGTACGATGTAGTTATTTTATTAATTTAAAAAAAAAAAAGCGGTTTTTCATCTTTTAAAAATTAATGTATTTTATTAATATCATGTTTTTAATTTTTTCCTTAGTTTTTTTGAAAAAAAGAGTGTAATTTTAGAATTTAGGTTAACAACAATATTAAAAAAGAGGAAAACGAAAATTGAAACAAAAAATAGGATATTTAGAAACAATTTTTTAGTTACAACAAATGAACAGAAAAAAATTATAATTCGGGAAACGGTATTTTAAAACGTCTTTAGAATAGAGTTGTATTTTTTCGAAAAGTTCTAAAGAAGATCGATCTAAGAGTCATATTTTTTAAAAAATAGGGAAAAGAGGTGGGGAAAATTGTATTATGTAATTAAGGAGACATAAAAAAAATGAATAATAAATTATTTTTTCACAGAAAAAAATAGATATAAAAAAAAAAAAATGTAGAATAAAAATTTTGTAACATTTAATGAAACTTTTGTTCGAATTGTTTTTTTGTATGTTCGAGAGGTGGTTTCAACCCACATCCCCCGTACCCCACACACCCCGTCCAGGAAGTGCGCCACGTTTTTCCAACGCTGATAACACACAGAGCCAAAGCCCACATGCGTTTGCGGTTTCGTTTTTTCTCTCTGCATAAATTTCCATATTAATTTGCCTGATTATGGCCTCGTCATCGTCGTCTACATTGCGGTTTTGTAGCATTTTTGTCCAAATCCAAATGCAGACCCAGCTCCTCTATGTGTTGTTGTTGCTTTTTTTCCAGAATAATCTAAATCGGCATTATTTATGCATTCAGCTCTCGCATTTAGCACGCAGACGCCGCATGGACGTTGAGCACTCAAATTCCAAACCAAATCCCCATCCACTTCTACTGTCATTTCAAAGAGATATACAGATACATGAAATGTTTTCAATTTAATTTACATTTGCATTTAAATATATACATATTAATTTTGACATCAATTTTAGGCTAAATATGTCTAAATTTTTGTTTAACATTTTATGACAATAAGAATTAAAAATTTCAAATGCTAAAACTTGCTTTTAAAAAAGTGATTGGCAAATTTTCCCATATTTTTAAATGTTTCCAAAAATGTTTAAAACAAAAATTTGTATCACTCAAAAATTATCGGAACAAAATTGGGAAATGATCGTTAAATATAATCTAAAAATCGGACATGACTTTCTTGCTAACCCAAAAGATGATACTCCATAAATTAAAATCATTTTCTGTGTACACTTTAAAAAATAATCAGATGTGTCCTGAAAATCTGAAGAGATTTTTTTATAAATTAAATTATGTGAAGTGACAAAAATTGATACGCTTACTAGAACAGAAAACCGTACAAATCAAATCTACTTGGCTTGGAGCAGTCCGTTTCAAATCGCTTCACTTTCGACATCAAATCGATTATACGAAATTCACTAGAGTTTTCCCCCAGAATAATAGCGAATTAAGGCGAACTGGTGTTTGTCTGGCGGGTGTCCTGAATTTTTCCCAAACCTGTAAAGATTTATTTTCAGTAGGAATCCACGTGGGAAATTTTTAATCTAGTTATTAAAAATTCATCTTGATTGTTGACTTCAAAATTTGATCATTACCGACCGATCGGTTCTATGGCAGCAATAGGATATAGTCATCCGATTTAGACCAAATTTTGTAGAGCTGTTTGAAAGCATATGCTATTTAAGAACGCTATCATTGAAAAAAAAAGTTTTTCCTACTAAGAACCATTTTCCGACCGATCGTTCCAATGGCAGCTATAGGATATAGTCAACCGATTTTGACCAAATTTCGCAGAGCTGTTGAACAGCATATATTATTCCTAATTACTGAATTATAAATCGCTGGCATTGAAAAAAAAAAGTTTTTTCTACTAAGAACCATTTACCGACCGATCGGTGCTATGGCAGCTATAGGATATAGTCATCCGATTTAGACCAAATTTTGTAGAGCTGTTGGAAAGCATATAATATTCATGATTCCTCAGTTAAAGAACCCTATCATTGAAAACACAAAAGTTTTTCTTACTAAGAACCATTTTCCGACCGATCAGTCCTATGGCAGCTATAGAATATAGTCATCCGATTTCAACTTAATTTTGCAAAACTGTTTGACAGCATATATTTTTCATAATTACTGAGATTCAGATCGCTGGCATTGAAAACTGAAAAGTTTTTCTTACTAAGAATCATTTTCCGACCGATCGGTGCTATGGCAGCTATAGGATTTATTCTGCCAATTTAGCCCAAATTTTGTAGAGCTATTGGAGAGCATATAATATTCATGATTCCTCAGTTTCAGAACGTTATCATTGAAACCAAAAAATGTTTTTCTTACTAAGAACCATTTTCCGACCAATCGGTCCTATAGCAGCTATAGGATATAGTCAACCGATTTTGACCAAATTTTGCAGAGCTGTTGAAGAGCATATATTATTCATAATTACTGAATTATAGATCGCTGACATTAAAAAAAAAGGTTTTCCTACTAAGAACCATTTTCCGACCGATCGGTCCTATGTCAACTATAGATATAGTCATCCGATTTCAACCAAAACTGTTTGACAGCATATATTATTTAAAATTACTGAGTTTAATATCGTTGGCATTGAAAACTCAAAAGTTTATCTTACTAAGAACCATTTTTCGACCGATCGGTCCTATGTCAGGTATAGGATATAGTCATCCGATTTAGAGCTGTAGGAAAGCATATAATATTCATGATTCCTTAGTTTAAGAACGCTAACATGGAAAATAAAAAAGTTTTTATCAGTAAGACCCATTTTACGACCGATCGTTCATATATTCGTGCAGTAAAAAGAAGACTCTGTGCAAAATTTCAGCTCGATAGTTTTGAAACTAAGAGAGTTGGCGTAGAAACAAACAGACGGACGGAAATCAACTCAGCTGGTCGTCCTGATCAAGAATATATATAGTTAATGGGGTCGGAAATGTATATTTCTATGCGTTACAAACTTCTGGGTAAAATTAATATACACTTTGGTATAAAATTAGGACTTAACAATTTGTTGTTGTGAATATTGTTGCAACGCCCTTTTGTTCCATATATAAAGCCCCACCTTAGTTTTAGATGATAATCAATGTACAATTAAGTGTGATTTCACAATTATACCCATATTTATCGCTAGTTCCATGCTTAGTTTGATAACCACTCAAATACTTTGGTTTTTCTCTTTGAATATTTTATTTGAATATTATGCAAATAATGTTTAATCTAATCAATCGTGAATAAATCGTTAACTGATAATAAAGCTTAACCAATTTGCTAAATGAAATTAGCAGGCCAAACAGCTCACTATTCCGTATCAGTAACCGTAGATAGCTCGCTGCGTCATGTTCAAGTCCAAGTCCTTTGATTTGGTCAATGAGGAAAAGACCCAACAACCGGAACGTCTATATCAGCCGCGTAGGGTCAGTTGGATGAAATATATAGTGCTACCGTTGGGATTTGGATTTATACTAATGTTAATACTCGTCAATGTGGACTTTTCGTGTGACAACAAAGACTTTGCCGGCACAGAATCAACGCAAGTCAAAACGAATATACTAGAGGCTTTATACGAGGAAAAACAATGTCCAGAAGGCAGCCCGATTGAACTTTATATAGAAAACTATCAATTTCTGAATGGAAGCATAAACCAAGAATTTTTTGCTGGAAAATATCGTTTACAAAGTTTAATAATAGTCAATGACAAACTGAAATATATAAATGAAGGCGCTTTTCAGCAAGATAGCCTGAAAAATCTAGAAAGTCTTATACTAAGGAATACTCGTCTACAACAACTAACGGTGAAAACTTTTCAGGGTATGCAAAATCTACAAAATTTGGTAATATTTAATCCAAAGAGTTGGCTGAAAAGTGAAGGATTTTTGGTACCTCTGGCCAAAAGTTTAATTAGGGTAACCCTAAATTTGTCATCCAACAAGAAAATGGTTTATACACCCAGCGACTTTTTTGGTAAAAGCTATTATAATGAACTTAAAAGTTTGGATTTAAGTGGAACTTATTTGATTGAAAATTTGATAACTGAAAGTTTTCATCAAATGCCTAAACTGGAAAGCTTAAATCTAGCTAATTGTGGACTTAAGAGCTTAGACTTTAAGTCGTTTAAGGGAATTTTTGGAACCTTACGTTATTTAGATTTACGTGGAAATGCTTTAACCACATTAAAGGAAGATTTTACGAGAGCTGTACTGAAGTATCGAATAAATTTAGAACCTTTGGACAAAACTATAGATAATGTAACACAGGCGGCAATACGTTTATTTAGTCCTGTTGTAAGAACGAGTGAAGCACCCAGTACAAATGGGACAACAGAAATACCTGGAACAGAGGAGTCGACTAGCACATACATATACACGACCTCAACCAGGGTACCAACCACGACCCCATACACAACGACGATCTCAACTAACGAATGTCCTGAGGATGCCACCTTATGCTCCAAAACAATATGCACAAATAGCACTGGATATAAAAGTGAACATGTGATACCCTATAATGTTATAATACAATTTGAGAATATTGATAATCAGGCTGTACAGCTTACACTCACACAGCTGGATGATGTTTATACGCAACTAGCGTACTTTAAGTATGCCAAAGAAGTAAAAATTCAAACGTATGGCTATACCTATCAAACCACATTTAAAATTGATAACTTAGATTGCGGCACTGTCTACACATTTTGTCTCATGATCGATGAAAGTGTAACTTCTCCCTATAACTGCCGTTCACATCTTACCTTAAATTGTACAGAAATAGCGAGGAGTCTATCCTGGTTTCAGTTAAATCAAGTGTTAATCATAAGTCTAGGCACTTTGGGCATATTGATTTGTCTGTGCCTGGGTTTATTTTTAGTTTATGGAGTCTTACGTCTGCAGCCCAAGTGGCTGCGAGGCAGTAAACGTCTAGTGCGACCTTCACGCGATTCACAAACCATGTTTCTCTTGCCCAAGGCTAGTGAGCAAGCTGAGTTTAGCTTAAATGGGTAAGTATTTGTCTGATAACAAGGATTAATATGTTAATATATATTTTACTTATACCCTACAGCACTTCAAATTCGAAGCTCAATGATTATGACTATGTGGCCTACTGTCGACAATTAAAGCTGACTAAAGTATATCAACCCGAAGCAAATAAGTGCAATGAACCGCCACAGGAACGTGCTCCATCCATACCACCTTCGGTAACATCTAATGAACTGGAGCAGGCCAAAGAAGCTACCACTAAGCGAAATAATTATTTATATGAAACATTTGATTTATATGAGGAATTGCCCTAAAATATGAGAAAAATGTGCAGCGACAGCGACGCAAGCACACCGATAGTATAAGCTCGTTGTCAACTAATACTTAAGCTAACATGTAAATATTTTAAGTAAATGGATTTTGTCTTCCTTATGTTTAGAAGAAGAAAAATAGAAGGCTACGCCAATGTTTTAAATACCATTGCAGTTTTTAAAAGATACTATTTTCCAAATTAGTGGAAGTTTTCTAACCAAGATTAGTTTTTAGACCGATCGAAAAAAAAATTCCTATAACTAGTTTTTAGAGGCAGCTTTTAAGTCAGCTATATGAAAGAGTCATCCGATTTTGATAAATTTGTCCAGTATTATAAGGACGAATATAAAACAAAAATATACCACGATTGGTGACGATACGATCGAAAACAAAAAAGTTTTTCTCACTAGAACTAGTTTTTAGACCGATCGTTCCTAAGGCAGCTATATGCTATAGTCATCCGATTTTGATCAAATTTTTCTGAGTTTTATGTCGAAGCATTTAAAACAAATATATATAAAGATTGGTGACGATACGATGGAAAACCAAAAAGTTTTTCTCACTAGAACTATGTTTTTAGACCGATCTTTCCTATGGCAGCTATATGATATAGTCATCCGATCCGGCCGGTTCCGATATATTCGTTGCGTGCAACAAAAATAAGACTCTGAGCAAAATTTCAGCTCGATAGCTTTAAAACTGAGGGACTAGTTCGCGTAGAAACAGACAGACGGAATTAAACTCAGCTCGTCGTCCTGATCAAGAATATATATAGTTTATGGAGTCGGAAATGAATATTATATCAAGGAACAAGAGTCACGGAACAAAAGTCTCGGAACAAGAGACTCGGAACAAGAGTCTCGAAGAAAGAGTCTCGGAACAAGAGTCTCAGAAGAAGAGTCACGGAACAAGAGTTACGGAAGAAGAGTCCCGGAACAAGAGACACGGAATAAGAGTTTCGGAACAAGAGTCTCAAGACAAACACAAGAGTATCGGAACAAGAGTCTCGAAGCAAGAGTCTCGGAACATGAGTCACGAAACAAAAGTTACGGAACAAGAGTCTCAGAACAAGAGTCACGAAACAAAAGTTACGAAACAAGAGTCACGGAACAAGAGTTCCGGAAGGAGAGTCTCGGAACAAGAGTCCCGGAACAAGAGTCTCGGAACAAGAGTCCCGGAACAAGAGTCTCAAAGAAGACTCACGGAACATGAGTTACGGAAGAAATGTCCCGGAACATGAGTCTCGAAACAAGAGTCTCGGAACAAGAGTCTCGAGGCAAGAGTCTCGGAACAAGAGTCACGAAACAAAAGTTACGAAATAAGAGTCTTAGAACAAGAGTCACGGAAGAAGAATCTCGGAACAAGAGTCTCAGAACAAGAGTCACGGAACAAGAGTTACGGAAGAAGAGTCCCGGAACAAGAGTCACGGAATAAGAGTTTCAGAACAAGAGTCTCAGAACAAGAGATACGGAGGAAGAGTCGGGACAAGAGTATCGGAACAAGAGTTTCGAAGCAAGAGTCTCGCAACAAGTGTCACGAAACAAAAGTCTCAGAACAAGAGTTCCGGAAGAAGAGTCTCGGAAAAAGAGTCCCGGAACAAGAGTCCCGGAACAAGAGTCTCGGAACAAGAGTCTCAGAACAAGAGTCACGGAACAAGAGTTCCGGAAGAAGAGTCTCGGAACAAGAGTCCCGGAACAAGAGTCAACAAGAGTCTCGGAACAAGAGTCTCAGAACAAGAGTCACGGAACAAGAGTTCCGGAAGAAGAGTCACGGAACAAGAGTCCCGGAACAAGAGTTACGGAAGAAGTCTCGGAACAAGAGACACGGATTAAGAATTTCGGAACAAGAGTCTCGGAACAAGAGTCTCGGAACAAGAGTCTCGGAACAAGAGTCTCGGAACAAGAGTCTCGGAACAAAAGTATCGAAATCCGATACTAGAGTCTTTCGGACGTTGACGGAAAATGCGCAGTACGTTCAAGTGGCTCTAGCGACACCAAGCCGCTGCTTGTAAAGCGCGAACCCCAGGCAAAGTAGCAACCCACCTCCCGCTCAACCGACCGGGGGGCGCAGCCACAAATGTGTGATTCGAAAAAGCGTAGGAAAACACGAAATTATGGCAAATTACGGGCTAAATACGTTAAAAGAATAGATTCTTCTTATCTAATAACTTGGAAGAGTTTATTGTAATCAGCACAAAGGACACGAAACCGATCATACAAAGGATAGTTAGTAGTAGCTAGTAGTGTACGGAGCAAGAGTTTCGGAACGAAGAGCTTCGGAAGGAAGAACAATTAAAGAAGAAAATGTTCACTTATTCCGTTTGGTGAACAGCTCCTTTTTGTTCACTTACTCCGATCTCAACTTATACAAAACAATTTTGGATGGTAGGATCGGCATTTTGCAACTAAATTCGGTAGCAACTGTCTTTACGAACACGATCCGAACTATAAAGCTGATGGAACGATCAGATAAAAAGTTTTACACATTTTTAAAATAGAATCAGGAAGTTAACCCTCTTTTCTAGGGTCTCTCCACATCTTAAAAAGCCAACCATCATATGAGATATCGCTTCTAGTTATTATATGTTTTGTGCAAAATAAAATCCGGTGTAATTTTTCATTTTAAATGACAATTTTAACTTTGTTTAAATTAGAACAAACAATAACAATAACTGAACTTTGAATAACTCCCAACTAAACTCCAACACAAACTAACATGAAAAACTCGTATCCGAATGTAAAAATGCCTCCTCTGGAATCAGGCCTCGTCGATATAGATTTACGAATGCACCAAATGCTTGAGAATAATTCCAATTATTATCCTGAAGATCACATTGACTCCACTTCCAATTTAGGCCCGTCTCTTTGGACAACTTGGCAATTAAATGGCATCGTTCATAGTTGGGGCTGATAAATATGTTTCGTCGTGAGTTTTTGATAACATCCACACCGTTTAATATCTCCAATCCGGGCCACATATCTAAAATATAATTCCCATAGTTGGAAGGCAACAGGTTACGATCCACATTCAACTCGATTAGGGGTAAATATTGAAACACCTTTAGTTCTAAAACATTCTCCAAGTCATTGTTCTCCAGTGAAATGCTACGTAGATGTACAAGTTTTCTTTCTACCTGATGGAAGGCCTTGAGTTGGCACAAATAGTTTCGGTCCAATTGTAGATGCACAAGTTCCGGCATGCATATTTCCATAATATCTATAGCCGCCTTTAGGCACTCGAATTGTTTTAAAGCAAAGAAATCATACCGCCAGGCATTATCCATATGAAAGAGAGTTAGATCCAGGCTACGTTCCTGGCGATTGTAGCGTGACATGAGAACTTTACGCAAAAGTCGGGCATAGCTACTCGAGCGTATGTAGGGCATGCGATTGTTAACCTTGATCCATAAATATGTTAGACGTACACTGCGACGCTGCAATTCATGGGCCACCTTAAAGTTATTCACGTAGAAGGTGAATGTGGCTCGGGCATCCTCGGCAGCATCTGGTTCACCGCCGGCATGAAGATAGCGTGGCACTAGCTTTAAGGGTAACACTAAGCGACGCAGTTTCTTCAGAACTTGATTTATACTTTCTTTACGATTCGAGCAAAAGATTAGTACACGATACCAACCATAGGCACTGATGGGTATATAACCGTTTCCTAAATGTCCAATGGAATCCTTACGTGTTAAACGTGATTTAGGAGTGGAGTGACACAATGGACCGGGCCTAAAGTTGGGACTAATCGGATTGTTTTGCATTTTCAAAGTTAGTTTAAAAATTTAATTTGAATTCGAGTGCTGAATGAAACGTAAATGACATAAGAAAAAACAATTGCTAAGGGGGTGCAAAACTAAATGGCAAAAAGACAGAATGGCTCCCCCCTTCAATAAAATATTTTTGTAAGCACTTTTTCCACATTTATTTGCCCTGCAGGCTGTCGCTGCCATAATTTCCCATGCACATCCTCATCCACAGTTGAGAGATTCAGTCAAAGTCCAGCCAAGTCTCGGCCATATGTTACACACATTATGCTTACTTAACAATTAGAGACGCTCTTGTAATTCCAGTAAATTGCTTTGTTCGCTGTTTTTTTCTCTCTCTGTCTCTATCTCTCCCTACTTCTATTTTTGCGCTTTTGTTTTAATAGAGGGTTAGGACGGACAAAGGGAGGGGAGAAGTCTAGTAGAGTGGCTTTTGTGTTGATACTTTGGTCACTGAGCTGTGAATGGTTATGGATGAGCTTTAAAGCTGCAGTTAAAATAAGGACAAAGCAACCTCTTCAAACGAAGCGAAAGATTGCAAAAAAAAGATACGATTTGACTATGAAATGAATTACCATAACATATAATATATAAGCATAAGAAAACATCATTGTCAAGCAGAGTTTAAAAATTATACGAAAAGTGTAGCTTGTCTTACTTTAAAGAAGATTCATACAAAAATTGCGAGAACAAAAAGCATATGAAATGATTTCTCTATCCCTTTACATTTTGTTCATACGGTGGTGGAAAGTAATCTTGCGCTTAACAGCACATTTATGGCACCTATGTTAATAGGCTGTGAGCCTCTTTTTTCTGTAAAAAGCTGACAAAGTATTGGCCGTATTCGGCAGAAAAACTTGCTTCCTGATCAATTATACAGGGTTGCCCATATTCGACGGACCCATGTTTTTTTTTTTTTAAAAATCAAAGAAAAAAATAAAAATTTGGCGGTTGGCAATCTTAATCATTTAATTTGTTCCAAGTAGATTTGTTTACATCAATTTTTGAATATGATATCTCTCAAATGGCCGCCTCTGGCGTTGATGGCGTATTGTGCCCTTTTTGCAGCATTTTCCATCGTTTTCGCCAACATTTCGGCCGGAATAGCGGCTATTTCTTCACGAATGTTGTCCTTCAGCTCTTCTACGGTCCTTGGCTTGTTAACGTAAACCTTTGACTTCAAATATCCACACAAGAAGAAGTAAGGCGGCGTCAAATCCGGCGAACGCGGTGGCCAGTCCAAATCACCACTTTTCGACATCAAACGGCCCGGAAACAATTTCTTCAGAAAATCGATTGTTATGCGACTTGTGTGCGGTGGAGCGCCGTCTTGTTGAAACCAGAACTGCCTCATACGCTTTCGACGAATAATTGGCATCACAAAATTGGTCATCATGTCGCGATAACGCTCCTGGTTGATGGTAACAGCATGGCCATTTTCATTTTGGAAGAAAAACGGCCCAATGACCGTTTTCGCACTAACGCCGCACCAAACTGTGACTTTTTCGTCATGAAGAGGCACTTCTTGAATCTCCTGAGGATTTTCAGTGGCGTAAATACGGCAATTTTGCTTATTTACGGTCCCATTCAATGTGAATTTTTAATTTTTTAGAAGCACATTGTGTTTTCACAATTGACTTGTTCTGTTGAATGTAAATTTCAACTATTTCAGAGCGCTCGCGTGGCGTGTATTGTTCCATGGTAAAAATCTGCTTGGACTGACGCTTCAAACGCGGTATGTCATTAAGCGATCTGACATCTCTGTCAAAAGTTATGGCGTTGCCAGATGGGTCCGTCGAATATGGGCAACCCTGTATATTTTTCTTAGTAATTCACCTAGCCTACTTTTTCTCTTGTATTTAATATGATATTTATATGGAGCTTTTCCAAATGTGAATTTAACAAAACCACCCAAAAGTATGCTATATAATAAGATTATTTTTGTTAAGCTGATCAGTGATCAAGTGTATCTGCTGAACGCGCCCATTGTTGTCCTTCTTCGGCCTTGACACCATCAGCAAACAGTTAAATTTAAATTGAAGACGAGAAGGTACATCTGTCTAAGTTGGCGCGGAAGATTTTATACAGTTGTAAATGCTCGTTTTAACAAGCGTTTGAACTACTTATTTAAAATAGTAAAAATCCAAAAATTAGATTGCTTTAAATACGCAAAATATTGTAATTAAACGTAGCAAAGTTTGAATATGTAAATGAATAGTCGACATTGCATTTGCTTGGTGTGAAGCATATCAAAACAGTTTTTAGACTATTCGATTGCATAGTCAGAGCAATTATTACAAAATTATTGTTGGTTACACAGGCTGGACGAGAAGTATTCGATCTTTTATCAAAATAAAGCACACAATAAATCTAGTAAAAAAAAAAAACGAAACAAATTGCGGTAAAATTATATTTTAAAAATTAGACCACCTTGACGGAATATAAGTCGAAATTTAGTCGTTGCTAACCACCACGAAATTCAAATTTCGGCAAAATTATATTTTAAATCAGATCACATTAGACCACCTTGACGGAATAATAGAACTTATATGTTAAGCCTATAAAATTTACTCAATTTAGCACATAGAGTTATTATCTAATGTATAGACAGCGGATTTTAAATAATTTCAAATAGAATTTTATCCTAGTAGGCCAGGGTAAATACCTTTGTGTTTTTTTCTGTCTCTTCAACACCTTTTACTCTGGCCAATTAGGATTTAATACTATTTAAAAATTATTCAAATCCGCTGTCTACTGATATATTGTCCAGAAATAAGAGAAGCTAAAGCGTTATTGAAAAAAAAAACTCTTTCATGAGAACAATTAATGTATGTGCAGAAGACCTAGAAAACATATAAAAAAAAATGGTTTATTCTTAAATCCTTTACACAAACGGTTACCAACACCTTCATCAGCAATATACGACAGCTGTGACGTAAGTTAATATGAAAGAGCTACTCACAGTTTGCCATTCGAATTTAGTGTTAAACTGTAAGTCCCTTTCTCTGTTGCAAAGGGTATAATACAATTGGACTGAGGTTTGTAACGCATAAAGAATATATATTTTTGATGAGCATGTCTTGCTAAGTTATTATAAGCATATCTGTCCATCCGTCTGTCTGTTTCTTATCTCATTCGTCAGTTTTAAAACTATGTTATGTGTGCTGTATATCAAAACATACCCGGATCGTATGACCATAACCAAAGACCTTACAATACCTAGATGCGACATCTCATACAAACAAATTTGTATGTCGGGTCCGGCATCATTAAAAACTAAGGCGAGATTCAAAATATTTTAAATGAGATGTCACTTCTAGGTATTGTATATTTTTTGCTATTAAAAAAAAGCAGCCCACCGCACAGCCCAAACCATAAGAGATAGGAAAGTTCATTTTTTACGGTTAGTTTATCTTATGCTAAAAATAAGTACTAAGTTCAGATTTTAGAAAATGCTGTGGGGAAATGTTAAAAATTTAATTTTTTTTTTATTAATCAGCCGATCAGTTTCAAACTCATTTTCAAAGCTCTATATGAAAATATAACAATGATTGCATACCAAACGTTCGGAAAATTCATCATCCCAGAGCACTGGGTGGAAAATGGGTGTTCAAGATTGTATATGGGAGAAAGTTAAGTTTCCAAGCGATTAGCTAAAAAAAAAAAAAAATTGAATTTTTGGAAAATTAACCCCCAAAGTAGGAAAATGGGCGGAAAACTGTGGTATAAAACTCTTTTGGTTTTGATCCGATCAGCTCCAAACTTCTTCAAAATATTAAGAATATAATTTTCAAATTTTGGAAAATTCAGAAAATGAATCCAACAATTTTTTCACACAATCGGATTCTAAAGCAGCAAAGCTCTTTATTAAAGTTCCATTAAAAATATAAATTTACTTTTTTGGAAAATCCACCCACCTGGTTGGAAGTTGTTAGGTTAATTTTTAATTTTCTCACGATTAGCTTCTAACTCATTTTCAAAACTACACATACAGAAAGATAGAGTACGTGAATCCAAAATTTGGGAAAATCTACTTCCAAAATTTTAAAATGGCTGAAAATCTGTTATATGAAACTCTTTTGGTTTTCATTCGATCAGTTCCAAACTTTTTTTAAACTGTACTTGAAAAACAATTACCAATGTTCTATTCAAATTTTGGAACCAAGTGAATCAGTGATTTGTGAACGAATGAAACGAACCAGTTCAGCTTGCATACCTGTATGACAGAGCAAGATTACTTTGATGAACTCTTCCTAATTCATTATGATGATAAAGAGATAGTGATCATGCGGGTTCAACAATTCTTCAATCTATATAAAGCAAAATGGAAACCCTAAACCAAAGTCACATTTCAATGGACATTTTAACAATTCGGAATAGTTCAATCAAATCCATCATCTCCAAGCTGATCGATACTTGTCTCTAGATAATGCACACACACACACAAAAGTCTCCATGGCGATTGTTATTAATGATTTGCTGCAATGTCATTAAATTATTTTTCCTTTTTTCTTTTTATGCATGATAAACTCAGCGTGAATAACACAGCAACTGCTCTCAACTGTCTACTGATTGCAGGGCTCAAAAAGCGGAGGCGTTGCTTTCTACCCCGAAACGAAACCGAAAACCAAAAAGGGAATGGATTCCCCCCCTTTGAGTTGAGTCGAGTCGAGGCAATGAAATCAAAGTCCCTTTTTGCCCATTTCACTGATAACACAACAGGCGGCGGCGGCGGCAGCTCCTCGTAACGTGGCATTTGTTTAATGGATTAAAAATAATAGGTACAAAAAGAAAGCAAAGGGATGGAGAGGGAGAGAGAGACAGATAAGAATCGTGGCACGTTTGGGAAAATGTGCGGCGTGTCATAAATTAATTTTTATAAATTTCTGCAGCTCGTCTTAATAATAATAATGATGGACAACAACCGAGCACAAAGGGAAAATCCTTTATGGAAAGTTGAAAGCCAGACCGAGTAGCCACTTTCATCATTCAAGTTTTTGTTTTTTTTTTTTTTTGGGGTTGGTGTGGGTTTTGGGCTATTGTGGTTGCTTTGGGCATAAAACAAGCTTTTAAAAATTATGGCAAAAAAAAATGCATGATTAGGCAATTTTCTTAATAAAGCAACCGAAAAATAGGGGTTGAAGAGTTAGATAGATAATTACAGCTGGAGATGCATACGTAGGTTGCTATATATATAATGAAAACGCGAATATTTATGATCAAAAATGGTTTTATTGTTTTTCAAAGTATTCTCCAGCAAGATTTATACACTTTTGCATGCGCTCAAACCAATTGTCGAAGCACTTTTTCCACTCTGATTGAGACACCTCCAAAACATGGTTTTTGAACTCTTCAACAGCATCTTCTGGCGACGAAAATCGTTGACCACGCATTTTTCCCTTGATGTGCGGGAATAAAAAGAAGTCATTGGGTGCCAAGACAGGGCTGTATGGCGGATGACCCATCAATTCGTCGTTTTGGGCGGTCAAAAAGGCGCTGGTGTGAGCTGATATGTGAGAGATCGCATTGTCATGGTGCACAATGATCTGTCTTCTCTTGTTCGTTTTTCGAATTTTTCCGAAGACTTCAGGCAAACAAATTGTGGTGTACCACTCAGAATTGACCGTCCTACGTTGCTCAAGCGGAACAGTCGCCACATGACCAATTTTACCGAAGAAACAGGCGACCATTTGCTTCGAAGTGCTTCTTCCACAAACGACTTTCGTTGGATTTAGCTCGTCTTGGAAGACCCACACGGTCGATTGCTGTTTTGTTTCGGACTCATAAGCATAGATCCATGATTCGTCACCTGTGACGATCTTATAAACGTCTTTTGAAACACCGCGATTATAATTTTTCAAAATTTTTTTTGCACCAATCCACACGAGCCTTTTTTGAGCGATTGTCAAATTGCGGGATCCAACGAGAACAAACCTTTTTTACGCCCAGGTGTTCATGCAATATCGAATGTATGCTGGTGAAAGAAATGCCCAAGGATGCCTCTATCTCACGGTATGTCACATGACGATCTTGCATTATCAGTTCACGCACGGCATCAATGTTTTCTGACACAACGACTGTTTTTGGACGACCTTCGTCTTCGAGCGAGCGTCGCCCGCGATTGAATTCATTAAACCAATTTTTCACAGTGCTATAGGATGGTGCTCCATCGCTGAAAGTTGTGAAAAATGATTGCACGAAAATGTTCACGAGTTAATTCCATTTTTCTGCCGAGATAAGTTTTTGATTAATCGTTAATCGATATCAAACGTGGTCACACATGAAAGAGTTGTATGGAGCTTTTATCGATAAAAGTCCAAACTTTTTTTTGGGAAAAGGCCAATTGGTCCTAAAATGGCTAGAAGTGAACTAGGCCAGAAACTTAAATAGCAACCCACGTATGAATTAATCATTGTTATTAGACCTTTACAAAGATATTTGAGAAATGTTTTTTGCATATCGATCAACGAACAATTTTTGTTGCAACTCTGACCCTCATCTACTTAGGAACTTTGTGCTTACTTCAAAAGAAAATGTAGCAATTAAGACACACAACAAAAAAAAAAAAGTGCACATTAAT
This sequence comes from Lordiphosa mommai, assembly GCA_018904225.1. Classification (NCBI taxonomy): domain Eukaryota; kingdom Metazoa; phylum Arthropoda; class Insecta; order Diptera; family Drosophilidae; genus Lordiphosa; species Lordiphosa mommai. The sequence goes on along the minus strand of JAEIFT010000109.1, from coordinate 640,020 downwards.
GACCAAAGTACTTGAGAGCAAAAAAGTAAAACGAAGCTGCTTAAAACTCATAACACACACACAATACAACAAACGATGGGCACTTAAAAGATGAAACATAAAACGAAGCCCCAGCAGAAGAAGCCCATAAAAAACACATTGTGCCAAGGCGCACTTAAAAAAGGGAAGTTCTTCTCGTACCTTACGATGGGAAGGAATGAACAAGCGACCAACAACAAGACTTCGTCTCGTCATATGCCATAAAAATTGCAACATAAAAATTAAACCACTAAACGCAGTCAAAGCAGTTGACAGTTTTTCCTTCGACTTTTACTTTTCGGTTAGATTGGGGGTGGCCCTTAATGATATTCAATAATATAATACATGCGCACATAAAAACCACTTGCGCGACTCAGTCGTCAACATTTCAGGCATGCTTCGGCTGCGTCTTTAGAATTTAATGTGCTTATAATGCCGCCTGCTGGCTCTTGAGCAGAAACAGACGCAGCAGAATCCCCGGGCACACACACACACCCCTCGACGCTTACGACAAATGATGTCAATTCCAATGCCAGGGGAAAGAATGACTAAAAATGCTCAACGCGTTTTTGTTATTCTATCGAAAATTGAACTTAATTGGTGCGTGAAGTGTGCACTGAGTGGATTTTAGGAGGGCTGTCAGGGCAACAACTATTGCCTCCCCCCCCCAACCCCCACCCAACTCATCCACCTGGCCTCATTATAATTTGCCAGTCAACAGAAGGCGGCAATCAAATTGGAGAGGCGCTGCACACACACGCACACACTCACAGAAGAGGGCTGATTGTGGAGACGTCTGGGTAATGGGAGTGCAATTTCATAAACGGAAGTAAATTATACAAGATGACGGTATGAAAAACGTGCATAAGTATACATAAATTAGTTCTAAAAGAAGTCAAATTAAGCCTTTAAATGAATTTCAGGAATTGTGGAGAAGTTCATGTACGGGCAGGAAAATATGTATATGAATAGTGAATGTATGTGTGTGTCTTAATGAAATTTTCTTTGTTTCGTGTTAGTAAGAATCCTTAGGCTATGTTTCAAGTTTGAGTTTTGTTAAGAAACAGACTGAAAACTCTTGAAAATCTAAAAGATGTACGAATCCATCGTTTAGTTATCCGGTTTTCAGATGCATCGATTTGGTTTAAACCAGTGGTCGGCAAATAATACAATCACATTTTAGCTTATGTATGTGTGCATGGCAACCGATACGAAATTGACAGCTGCACAACGTGTTTATAGCATCGCTGCTACTTCAGATTTAGCTAAGCACACAATATACAGAAGCGCGGAAACCTGGTTTAAAACCCTGGTTCCAAAATGCTTGGATTGTTGAAAAATTGATTTATTCATTCACACATAAATTTCACGCCAACGAAAAGTGGAAGTTCAAGACCTACAATATTTAACATTTCATAAAACAAAATATACCGAACCCTCATATTATTTGCGAAATTTTAGGTAAATCTACACCGATCCAATACTTTACAAATATTTTTCGACGATGAAATTGTTGGGAAAAATTTTTAAGAACTTCAAAAGATAATAAAAGGGAATTTTTTGAACCAAACCATTATTCAAAAATAACTGTTCCGGTTCTGGAGGTCATTTATTTATAAGGTTTCTTTCGTGGTCCGATTCAAAAGACATAATAAACCTGAACCGAACCGGTTGTAAGGGGTTTAGTTCTGAACCGGTTCGAAAGCGGTTTAAAATCGTATTAAAAGTGTAATAGAGACTTATCTCAGAATTTTATTAAACTAAGAACTCCAAAATTAGTGAATTGTTTAACAATATAAAGTTAAGGCTACTTTCTTATGTTTTTGTTTTTTAAATCTAGGTGGATAATAAAAAATGTATGTTTTCTACTTTAAGGGCGATTTTGAAATATATTTAATATTGTTCCAATCGACAATTCAATGGCGAAAGTAATTGTAGACACGGGGATATCTAAACCCGTCTTAGTTTATTTAGTATGCCTATTTACTCAAATTAAATGGGTTACAAAAGTACCGTACGAAATTTCGTACACAAAAAAATCAGAATAGAGGCATTTACACTCAAAAAAATAAACCGAGAACTTTGTACTTAAATCAAGTACAAACGGTGTCAATAGTACGCCAAGTGCAAAAATTCTTGATACAAGTACGATTTTTTCAATCCCGAAATTCCTTGGATATAAAGTACATTTGGTCTAGGATTTTTAAACTTTATTCTTAGAACGAAATGGTCTTGAACCAATCCCGATTCGTTCTTATAAGATTGACTCGTATTTAGTTTAGTACAACCAGAACGAATCATACCTAATATTTTAAGTACAAAATGGTATATTTCATCTCGTATGTTTAAGAACCTTTGGAGTACAAAAATTCTCGATTTAAGTATTTCTTACTTGATTTAAGAATTTTGTTCTCATTTAGGAACAATTTGGATAAAATTGAAACTTAAGTCTAATTCGTACTTAGTTTAAGTACAACCAAGTACGAATTATGATAAGCTCGGCTTGGCCCTTTGGGACTGAAACAGGCAGATATTTATATATAAGTGTAATTGTACTTGCCCGTTTGTTCTAGAACGCTGGAAGCTAATTTTATCTGAGTGTACGGTAACTGCGTAAAAGCAGGGACTCATTTTGTTGTTTTGATTTAAAAAAATTTACTAAGAACTTTAAACTTCTCAATTTATCCATTTTAAAGATTATTCAAAATATAACAAGTAAGAAAGTCGGTCAAGCCCGACTGTAATATACTCTGTACCTGTTTGTATATAACTAATAACTTTAAAGTGTGGGATCAAACAAACTGTGCAAGTGCTGCCCATCACGATTACGGGCAGTGCTGCCCAGCGTAATTATTTGATTTGCTTATAACTCGAATATCGTTCATCTGATCTGGAAAAGGTGTATGGTGGATCGATAAATAATGACGATTAAAATATATGCCTAAAAGGTTAAAACAATATATTTTTAAAATTGTTGAAGATAATCGATTTTTTTCAAATTGTGGGTGTGGCAACTCTACCATCGCTCATCTGATCGGAAAACAATGAATGGGGGCTCGATATATAATGATGAGTAGAATATATGTCTAGAAGGTTCGAACAACCTTACTCCGAAATTGCGGGATATTTGAGTTGTTCTTCAAATTTAAGTATATTGGTAATTAAGTATATAATATGTAAATATCGAAAAATTTTAAGCAAAGTTTATAAATAATTTTGATATAAGATAAAGACTTCTATAAACCCGATAAGGCTACTTTTTTAATTTTCAAGGTTGAAATTTGATGTGCTATTGTGATTTATTGAGCTTAGAACTTCTCGGCAGGAACAACAGAGAAGCAGGAACTGGCTTCAAGAAATCCGGAGGATAAGATCTGTCGCACCTTAGAAAATCCGGAAAATTAGTTTCCCGGTAAATTTAAGTAAAAGCAGGAATCTTTAACTACGGGCTTAAGTAAAGTGCTCGAATCAGCTATATTTTTTCTGACAGCGGAAATCCCAGTTCAATATATGACCGTTAAGGATGTATAGCAATTAGCCTTGCTTTTATCGAATACCTCGGACCTTTTCAAAGGGAGCTCTTTTTTGTTTTCCTAGCTCGTTGCATGGCGAAGTAGCGGACGTTTGTTTAAAACATAAAAATGGTTGATTCAAGAGCTTTCCAAACGAATATGGAAATCATACACAGAAAAAAACTGTCCATTTGATCCGGATGGCTCTGAGCTGGGTAGTCGCTAATCAGAGCCAAAAAAGTTTTTTTTCTTATAATTGCAATAATAATGTATATTTGATTCATAAGACTTTTAATGAAGAAACAAATAAAAAAAAAAGAATTATTTAACCCGGGGATGCTGGGAGAAGAAGCAGACGACCGGCCTCGGCGTCGAATTTGTGTTGTCCTGTCGCTCGACATTAACCGAATCGGATTAAAAACAATCCCAAACGGGATCATAGAAATCAAACTAAACGCCCCGTGGTTTCAGCTTTTAGTCTTAAAATTCCGTTTTTTTGTCAAGGAGAATAACAACTGCAAGGTCCACAAAGAACCAACATGCTGTTGATCTAGACTTCTCCCCTAACTTAGACGGACTTTATCACGTAGGTGAATAATTTGAAACCTCCATCTTTTTTTTAACCCGGCAGTCAGTACTTTACCGACGACTCACTCCTTGGCTTACTCCTATCTGTAATCGCATCAAAACTTTACAATAAAATTAATTTGCTTTGGCCCGAAAATGTACCACGAAATTCCACAAGCCACCCTCGTGCCCCGCTTAACGCCATCCCGTTTAGTCAGTCAGTCAGTCAGTCAGTCAGTTAGTGAGTCTCTCAGGCAGGCATCCAACCTGATTAGCATAAATTCGTCTATGTCGTTGCTGGCAACGTTGTCGTCTTTTGTCAACGTGTCTGGCATGCCAAGCTGAAAAACTTTTGCAGGCAAAAGGAGCGGGTTTGCTCTTAGTCACGGACTTGGGCCTGGGCCCTGTGCCCTGTGCCTGGGCCATGGCCCTTTTGGCTGGCACATGGAAACATGTGTCACTGGGACTGTCTGCTTATTGCACGACTAATGTCAGTTGCACTCGCCTCTGTCGCGTCGAGCCAACAAAAGGTGGAAAACTTCCTGGCACAAAAAGCTTTTTAAGCTGTAAAATGCAAGTGCTGGAATTTCTTTAGGGGTTGTTGTTGGGATGCGGTTTGCCATTCAAGCGCAAATTATTTCCAAGCCGGTAACAGCGAAGGCCGCGTACACACAATAGTTTTCTCCAGCTCTCTGAATGGGTTCATTCATTTGACAGGTTTCCCGGCCGCCCTCTTGGAATTTGTTTTAAGTATTTTTTTGCATTACAATAGCCGCCTCACGACAGCTGCAGGATCCGTAGTACACAAAGCCCAGACCCGTGGGCCTGCTGCACAATCTCACGCATTGCATCAATTTTTCATATCCCGTGCGCCCCTTTTGTTGATCTCTTTCCCTTCTGTCGGCATTCTAATTAACGCAGTTTGTCTTTGGCCATCGACTCACTCGGCGGAATTATTTCAAGTGTCCGGAGCCGCAATTTGTTTTCATCTTTGAGGTGGTTGTTATTGTTATTATGGGTGGAGGCAAAGTTCAGTAACACGCTAAGAGACTCAAAGAGACGAGACTCTAATCATATTTTAGTGCGGTTCAACTAATTGAGCACGCGGTTTTTGCCTACCCTTGCGGTTGACACACACACACACACACACACACATACGAGAGATACGGGAGAGCAATTTACACCTTGAATCTGTAAAATTCACAAGGCTTTGTAAAACGAAGACGCCATTTGGGGGCAAGAACTAGTCGACTATAAAATACTCTAAAAACATTTTGTTTTTATTTTCATCCTCATTTTCTACATAATTACAATTAATTTAGATTTATTTCTTGAGTAAGTAAATGAAAATATTAAAATAGTTTTGAAAGTATGAGCTCTAAAACGAGGACTATCGTTTTTTATATCGAAATTCTGTAGCCACTGCAGAATCTTTTTAAAATGTGCGTCAATTTATCAAAGATCTAGCGATATCTTATTTATGATTAGTCGAAATAATTGTACATATTTTGATTCAAAGGCCTACAAATTTTTTTAGCACGAATAAAGCTTCGATTTGGTTTGTATAATTGCCTGTTACAGCCCCCCAAATGGGGCCAAGCCGAGCTTCTCCCAAACTATGTATTGTATGCCTACACTCAGCAAAAAAATATAGAATTTCATACTTGGATTAAGAACTTTCCATATCAAAAAATACGGTAAGAAAAATCTAGTCAATCAAGTCAAAAGTAGGATAAGAAAGCAAATTCTTGATCCTAGAGCGAATTTCTTGATCCAATTATTATTGTTGAAAAAGAAAGAAAGAAAAGAATGTTGAAATAGAATGTTGGAAAATAATGTTGGGAAAAATGTTTCCAAAAAATAACCAATGTTTTCAACAGTGTTGGAATAAAATGTTGATAAACTGTGTTGGAAAACTATGTTGGAAAGCGGTGTTGGAAAACGTTGTTGGAAAAAAGTTTTAGAAAACAGTGTTGGAAAACAGTGTTGAAATGCAGTGTTGGAATACAGTGTTGACAAAAGTGTAGAAATACAGTGTTGGAATGCAGTGTTAAAAATCAGTTTCGGTAAATAGTGTTGTAAAACAGTGCTGGAAAACAGTGTTGGAAATCAGTGTTAAAAAAGAGTGTTTGAAAACAGTGTTGGTATGCAGTGTTAATAAGCTGTTTCGGTAAATAGTGTTGGAAAACAGTGTTGAAATACAGTGTTGAAATTCAGTGTTGAAATACAGTGTTGGAATACAGAGTTGGAGTACAGTGTTGGAATACAGTGTTAAAAAGCAGTTTCGGAAAATAGTGTTGGAAGATAGTGTTAAAAAACAGTGTTGGAAAGCAGTGTTGGTAAGTATAGTTGGAAAACATTGGACCATGAAGCGAACCTTCTACATTATTTATCCCTCGAACCTAACCCCAAACCGAACCACTTATTCAAAAAAAAAAAAGAGGATCGGTTCACAATATTTAGTAATTTTACAGACGGAATAAATTCTGGATATGATTATTTAAAATTTAACTTCAAATGACTACGACTGACTGTAAAGAATGGGAATTTTATAAGAACTATAGAAAGCAATAAACCAATGTCAAATATAAAATCTTTCAATGACGTTATAGATTCCTTCGAAAATAGTCCGAGAGAACATACATCGAAAATGTTTTAAAATTTTGTTAAGATCTTTAAATAATATTCGACTAACAAAGTTGTACAATCATTTTCAACACTTAATTGTGTTCCTTCTAATCTAACATCTAATAGAAATTAACAGTTCCAGAAAGATAGAATGCCTACACAGACGAAAAAATATATGTGGACTAAAATCAATCCCAATAAATGTCAGGAGAAGGTGGATTCCAGGTTTTATGAAACCAAAGTACAATTAGGTTCGACTCGGACTTGAAATTTTAATCTGAAGTTCGGGACTTGAATTAACTTAAACAAGGCAAGGTCGCCTAAATTATATTATATAATAATAGATGATGAAACTAATTGAATCGTATAAATTAATCGTAAATAAAAGCTTCATATTATTTATTTTTAATGAACCTAGGTTCGAACCAAAACCTGGGGTTCAGAGGATCCAGGAACCGGTCCGTGAACCGAAACCAAAGATTTCTCACTGGTTCGAACTTCCGAACCGAACCTCTTCTAAAAATTTGGGAGGTTTGCAGCCTTGGTTGGAATACAGTGTGTGGAAAACAGTGTTGAAAAACAGTGTTGAAATACAGGGTTAAAAAGCAGTTTCGGTAAATAGTGTTGGAATACAGTGTTAAAAAACAGTGTTGGAAAGCAGTGTTGGTAAATATAGTTGGAAAACATTGTTGGGAAACAGTGTTGGTATATGGTGTTGAAAAATAATGTTGGAGAACAGTGTTGGAATACAGTGTAGGAAAACAGTGTTGGAAAACAGTGTTGGAAGACAGTGTTGGAAAGCAGTGTTGGAAAACAGTGTTGGAAAGCAGTTTAGGTAAATATTGTAGGAACACAGTGTTGGTATATAGTGTTGAAAATAATGTTAAAGAACAGTTTTGGAATACAGTGTTGGAAAACTCTCTCAGGGTCAGGTTGTCTAAAACATACTAAGTTTAATACAAATGCCTCGGTTAGCCAGGCGACTGCTTGGAGTGTATGCTGTGGCCGTGTGAGCGTTATGCGTTACACGTTATGCGTTACGAGATATATTTAAACTAAATTTTAACTCTTTAAAAAAAATCTTTCGTATTGAAATTAAAGATGTTTCACATCAAAAAGTTATTTTAGTTTTCTAATGTAGCAATATTCATTAGCCACCCAGTATGTTTGCATATTTTACATATTTTTAATGAAAATATAGGTACTTAACATAATTGGTACAAATACCGATTTTCAGAAATCAATTAAAAAATATTTAAAACAGTGTAAAAACTTTTCTAAATTCTTTAAAAAAAATGTTTGCTTTGTTCTCAAAATATTCGTATGTTAAGTACAAATATGCGAATATTTGGTTGTCATTTCAAACATATCCTTAAATGGTTAGTGTATGTAAAGGCCTTAAAAAGCAAGGTCTGGCACTAAAGACGTGTTAATGAAGCAGACATGCGGGCCAGACCAGACCAGACCAGGCCAGGCAAGAGAACTTCCACTTGGTCCAAGTCGTGTTCGTGGTCGTCGCTGAATGAATTTTGAATAACTTGCAAATCATGTTGACGGACGAGCCTACACATACGTACAAGCGTAAGACTTTTAAAGTGTTGAGCGCAAAGCGAGTACAAACATTCAAGCATATATTGTGGCATATATTTTATGAGGAAAAGAAGGAGGATGGGGTTGGGTTGACTGTTCTACTAAATCAACATCATTAAGTTTGCTGTTTATAAAGAAAACACTCGAACACATCATGGCGTGGAGTATTCATTTCTGCGTTTTGTTTTTTGTTTCTTTCCATGTTCACTTGTTCAGCTTATTTCTTTGTATTTACACAAAAACTGAAGATGCGTGCTTTGTGTTATTTTAGGCTGGTTCAGATTTTTTTTTTTTAGTTACAAAAACCGATACAGCCAAGTGTTAAACACAAATTAGTAGGAGCAGGAATGAAGTTTCTTGCATATTTGCCAACCCAATCCACATCCATTATTGTATGTCTGTCGAATGTTGGCGACGCTCCGCGCGGTGCAACAAAATGTGAAAGAAAATAAACAACAAAGTCACGAAATTGTTTATACAATAAATAAAGCGAAGCCTCGGCACCCCGAACAGCAAAAGTATCTTAAAGATACAAACAAGATTCGAGCATTGGCGCGCACGCATGCCGAGCATGCCTCAACAGGATGCGCAGATAGATGGATGGATAGTTAGATACACTCGCAGCACTCGCATGCAGCTCAAATTACAAGCGGGCAAATGTTTAAATACTTGAGTGCCGAGCACGAGAGCATATTAACTTTTACTTTACTTTACTTTACTTTGCTTTGCTCGCTGCATTGTCAACACGACAATTCACTTAGATGAGCAGTTGCTGTGTGTTGGTTGTCGCCCGCGTTCAGACAGACAGTTGTGCCATTGGCAGAAGGAACAGGCACAGATGATGCACATCCAGGGCGTTTCTTAGGGGCCTTGTAATTGTACAAGCAGCTGAATTGTCAATGTGTTTTTGGACAAAATAAAAAAGTTTCTACTCTTAAGTTGCAACACAAAGTTTAAGTTCATTCTATTTGAAAAAGAAACAAAAAAAAAACAGATTTTATTTAAAAAATTCAGCTTTGGGCCTTCCCTTTCTTTTATACTAAAATTACACTTCAGGATCAGAATAAAAAAGTCAGATATTTAAAAAATTCTAAATTATTGAGAATCTAATTGTTAAATTCAAAATTTGAGCACGCTGCCATCAAAAACATATAAGTTTTCTCAGTAAGACACATTTTCCGACCGATCGGTCCTATGGCAACTGTAATATTAAGTCTTCCTATTTTAACTAAAATTTTTAGAACTGTTCTAAAGCAAGTACAATTCATGTTTCTTGAGTTTAAGAACGCTATCATCGAAAACATAAAAATTTTTCTTACTAAGACCCATTTTTCGAACGATCGGTTCTATAAGATATAGTCTCCCGATTCCGAGGTTGTCCAGGAAAACTGTTTGAAAGCATTAAATTTTGTTATTGCTGGAGTTTAGGAACACTTTCATAGAAAACAAAAATATTTTTCTTTCAAAGACCTTTATTTCGACCGATTTTACCTATGGACAGCTATAGGATATAGTCATCCGATCTTAACCAAATTTTGTCAAATCGTTTAAAAGCAAAGAATATTAGTAATTCCTGAGTTTAAGAACGCTATCATGGAAAACAAACAAGTTTTTCTAACTAAGACACATTTTTCGACCAGTTGTTCCTATGGTAGCTATAGTATATAGTCATCCGATCTTAGCCAAATTTTGTAGAACCGTTTGAAGGCAAATGATATTTGTAATTCCTGAGTTTAAGAACGCTTTCATAGAAAAACAACATTTTTTTCTCACTAAGACCTTTATTCTGACCGATTTTTTCTAAGGCAGCTATAGAATATAGTCATCCGATTTCAACCAAATTTTTTAGAACAGTTCAACAGTATATAATATGCATAATTCCTGAGTTTAAAAACGCTATCATAGAAAACAAAAAAAGTTTTTCTTACTAAGGAACATTTTTTGACCGATCGGTCCTATGACAGCTATAGGATATAGTCAGCCGACTTTAAACAAATTTTGTAGAACTGTTTAAAATCATATAATATTTGCAATTTCTGGGTAAATAAAGTTTTTCTTATGAAAACCCATTTTCCAACCGATTGTTCCTATGGCAGCTATAGTATATAGTCATCCCATTTCAACTTAATTTTGTAGAACAGTTTAACCGTATATAATAATTATAATTCCTGAGTTTACAAACGCTATCATGCAAAACAAAAAAGTTGTTCTTACTAAGAAACATTTTTCGACCGATCGGTCCTATGACAGCTATAGGATATAGTCAGCCGACTTTAAACAAATATAGTAAAACTGTTTTAAATTATATAATATTTGTAATTCTTGAGTTAAAAAAGTTTTTCTTATGAAAACCCATTCCGACCGATTTTTCCTAGGGCAGCTATAGGATATAGTGATCCGATTTTGTCTAAACTTAGCGTGACAGACTTTAATATTCATAATTCCTGAGTTTATGAACTCTATTATATAAAACAAAAAAGTATTTCTAACTAAGAAACATTTTCCGACCTATCGGTTCTATGACAGCTATAAGATATAGTCTCCCAATTTCGGGCATATTCTGGAAATCTTTTTGAAAGCATTTAATTTTCGTTATTGCTGATTTTAGGAACGCCAACATAGAAAACAAACATATGTTTCGACCGATTTTTCCTATGGGATATAGTCAACCGATTTGAAGCAAATTTTGTAGAACTGTTTTATACTATATAACATTCATAATTTGTGAGTTCTAGAACGCTTTCGTGTAAAACAAAAAAGTTTTTCTACGACCGATCGGATCTATGGCAGCTATAGGATATATAGTAAATATCGGTTATATGACGAACCGCTTGTATGCAAATACCGGTTATATGCAAAATTTCACCATTTTGTTTGTATGCAAATCGCTTATATGCAAATATCGCATATATGCAAACATTTCCCACCAATATTGAAATTCCTGCACACTATATTGATTGGTTGTAAGCAAAATTTTGCAACACTATTGTCTCGCATTAAAAAAACGCGAGTAAGGTTTAATCCTGAAAAGAAAAAGGATAGAAAAAGAGACAGCTCTTTTAGCGCACCTGTTTTGTTTGCTGAGGTACAGAGGTTTGCCATAAACTTAAATGAAGACCATGTGCTAGAGCCTAGATGGATCCGGCGTTGGTGCAAACGGAATTCCATTAACTTCACTTAGACTCCAGTACCAATTTCGTCGTAGGGAATCCTTGGAAAACCTAAAATGGCAATTTGATCTTTTTTAGGACTGGATTATGTTCCGGTTATGCATATGACTTCCATATAACCGATAACTGCTTGTATGCAAATATCGCTTATATGCAAAAAATTAGCATTTGCATATAAGTGATATTCACTGTATTAAGAAAAACCTTATTTTTTATGGTACAGTCTTTAATATTAAAAGTATGAATATTACATGCCGGGTTTGATTAAGATCGAATGAATATATCGAATAGCTACTACCTTAAATCTTTTTTAAACTTTTTGGGATGTCGATTAGTTTAGTTTTTTAGTTTAGAATTTTAGGGGTTTGCAACTTTGATCTTAACACATGCAATGTAGTAACTCTGGTATAAGACAATATTATCAGCATGTTCACTCTTCTAATTTTGACAGCATATTATATTGGCTTTCAAAAGTGTGGCATACTTTTAGGTTGCTGATTATACATAAAAATGAGAAAATGTAAATTGCGTGTAAGATAAATGTAAAAAGCAGGTAAAATAAATAAACAACTCAAGACTTAAGGTTACAAAATAGTTGCCTACTTTTTGGAGCTGCAAGCAAAATGATGTAGAAAAATGCTATTAAGCAGAGACTAAAACCGAAACGAATAAGGGGTATGCGCTATTGGTAACTGATATTGACGATTGCTAGATTTGCGGTTTAAACAGGGTTCGTTTTAAAAAGAAGAGAAAAAACGATCAGGTTTTTGGGGTTACGATATATTAAAAAAATAAAAAAAAAAAAGAAAGAAGTTAATATAGTAAAAAATAAAATCGCGACGATTTTAGTAAATAAATAATGGAATATCGGTTTTATAACGGTTAAATATTACCACAAACTTTAAACATTTAGGAAAAATTCCCGATAAAAAAATCCAAAACAGCTTAAATCTTAATTTTAAAATTAAATTTCTTATCAAGTCAATTGTCTAAATTACCCCAGATGAGGTGCTGTAGGTAGGTGGTAGTAAATCTAGTTATAGCGTATAAAATCAATTAATGCATTTGTTTGCTTAAAGTACTCCAAAATAACAGTCAGTTAGTTAGTTAGTTATGAATAAGATGCGATGGCTACTGCTACTTTGGCTCTACCTTTCACCATTCTGGGTTGATGCAGCCATAAATTCCGCTCAACTTCAGAAATGTCATGGAAAAATTAACAAACATCTGGTAGAACGTGAACTTATTAATGCCGTGTCCAAGATGCTTTTGATGAATGTAGTAAAGGAATGCTTAAGCTTATGTATCACTACCTTTTTCGCTTTAAACTGGGCTAACCAGATTCGGAATGCCCTGGAAACGGGTCGTTGTCTGGTAGAAGTACTACGAGATCTTGATGACCAATTTTTAAAGAGCAATTGCCCAACAAAACTTGATCGAGGACGTACCGAATTAAGGAGTAAACCAAAATCCTTGCAATGCAAGGATCTTAATTCCAAGGAAACGTGCTTCGAGTATCAATATGTAAAAGGTCAAGACATATCTTTGGAAGAACAAAGACCAAAATAAAAAGAATCACTGGATACTAAATGTACCTTTTGAGGGGAAATGGTAACTGTGTCCCAGCTAAGTGGGGAAATTGTGTACCGGCTAAGGCAGAGAATAAATCTCCTTTCTAATTGACTTTTGGCTAGAAAATCTGTTAGTCAGCAATTAAGAACTATTCATACTAAAACTTTGACCAATTTAGCTTTGCCTTCTTGTTTCTAGATTTAAAAATCAGCCTTGGTATATGAACGCTTTAACTATGACAAATCTTTGTAACTTAAAGCATAAAAAATCGCATTAAATTTTAGTTTCACATTTTTTACACCCAAATCCCACTTCATTTACGATCCACTTGTCTACCTACAATAATGGTAAAAATCATCTTCCGTTTGCAATTTTAAAATTTACTAATTTTTTTTTTTTTTAGCACTTTGCGTCCTTTTTCTATACGGGACTAGGCTTCTGGCTATTGGTACTTGGCCTACCCCTATCCGTTTATCCGCACAGATCTAAACTGTCAGTTAGAGGGAACGTTCCAAAAAAATACAACTTCAACTAAACCCAAAAATGAAATTACCCTAATATGTTGCAATTCCTTTGAAGCTGCCGCTCAAACTATGTTTGCCTATCCACCGTTTTTTGACCACTGCAATCACATATTTAAGACGGAATATTTCGCTGCTTATATCATACGTGGAATAGTGGATGGCATATACGAGCATATGGAAAAACTGTGCGGTCTCAAGCCATTTAATCCTCAGGTATCGCTTGTTGTGGCGGCTAATCTGTGGTGCGGTATCAATTTACCGGATGCCATAGATATGCTCTTGAATTTAATTTATGAGGATGTGGAAAGGGAATGTCAAATATTTGATTACTTTCATTCCGTATTTCTATTCACCACTTGAAAAAGAAAACAACAAAACTATATTAAACTATAAATATAATTACTAATTAAAATATATTCACTTTCTCGATAAAAACGTGTAAAATTGAATGAAACTAGGAGTCTTAAATTGGTTCACACCCTTAGAACAATGCATAAAATAGCATTTGGATAGTCATTTGGATGCCAGATGGGGGCCGCGTTTGTACACGGTCGATAGCATAAGCAAAAGTGTGACCATTTTAGGAGCATTTGGCAATCTAATACCAGACTAAATGATTATAAAAAAGTGTTTTAATTCGGCTTGTTAGCTAAGTAAACTAAATAATAATAATAATTAAACAAGTATATTCCCAATTTTAAAAAATGCAGTATACAAGGAAAAGGGCCTGAAATTTTGTATTTGAATAGCAATTATTTCCCTTTGAAGTGTTCTCAACACTGTTTTCCAACACCATTTAACAACACTCTTTCCCAACACTGGTTTTCCAACATTGCTTACCATTACCGGATTCCAACACTGTTATAAACATTGATTTCCAACACTATTCTTCAACATTGTTTTCCAGCACTGATTTCCAACACTGTTATAAGCATTGATATCCAACACTGTTTTCCAACATTGTTTTTCAACACTGTTTTCAATATTGTTTTCCACAACTGTTTCCCAAAACTGTTTTTCAACATTGTTTTCCAATACTGATTTCAACACTGTTATAAACATTGATTTGCAACACAATTTTCCAACACTATTCTTCAACATTGTTTTCCAGCAGTGATTTCCAACACTGTTATAAGTTTTTCAACACTGTTTTCAATATTGTTTTTCACAACTGCTTTCCAAAACTGTTTTTCAACATTGTTTTCCAATACTGGATTCCAACTCTGTTATAAACATTAATTTCCAACACTATTTTCCAACACTGTTATAAACTATGATATCCAACACTGTTTTCCAGCACTGTTTTCCAGCACTATTTTCCAGCACTGTTTTCAAACACTGTTTTCCAACACTGATTTTCAAATCTTTTTACCAACACTATTTAAAAAACACTTTTTTTTTGCTTAAATTATTCTTAAATCACAATGTAAATTATAAAAAATACAAATGAAATACGCAACATGTTTCACATCAAAGTCTCGCGATCTATATACATACGATTACAAAATATAGAAAAATAATTATCATATATATATGGGAAAACCTACCCTTAAAAAGTTCCAGAAAACCCTTAAGGTTAGGTTTTTATATTAAAAGCAGGGAATCAAACCGAGTCGAATTTCGGTTCCGGTTGTGGTACGTACCAAAACTAATGTTTCGGTAAAAGGTATCGTTTAGGTTCTAGTTTATTTCGGTATTCGGTTGTAAAATTAACACTAGTTTTAACATTAACTGTGTTGAATAAGGGATAAATTTTGCAAAATTTTGAACCAAAATAGATGAAAAGAATAAAATGAAATTGTTATTCTTATTACTATTTTAATATATACCAGATCTAATACCTTAATATATACCTTTATCTAACATTTGGAAGTTTTTGCTAACCTAACAGAAGGGTTAAGTACATTTGCTTCATTTTGTAAGCGTTTTACCCTGGGGAAATTCCTGATTGAAGCAATAAAACTAAAATAACGAAAACCAAAAGTGTACCGGTACAATGTTTAGGTTCTTTTTGGCATTTCGGTTTAAAAAATAAAGATTCCGAAATACCGGTTCTCAAAAAATAATTAATAACGGTTCTGGTTCTGAGTTTTAATCGGTTCTTTTCGGTATACGGTTATGGTTCGGGTTCCAATTTGACACCCTGCTCTTAATTCAAAAATTGGGGCACTCTGGGACTTGAGAGTGTTCAGCTCTTAATTCAAGAATGGGAGATTCTGGGATTTGAGTATGTCAAGCTCTTGATTTAAGAATGAAAGAATCTTGGTTTTGAGTCAGTCAAGCTCTTGATTCAAAAATTTTCTACTTGGAATAAGAATTTTTCATACTTAGATCAAGTATAAAAATTCTTGGTCCAAGAAATTGGATCACAAAAATGCATTCTTGGTTCGAGATATTCACTCTTGGATACTTAGATCAAGTATGAAAATTCTTGGTACAAGAAATTCGACCTCAAAAATTTATTCTTGGATCAAGATAATAACTCTTGGATGAAGTATTTTCACTCTTGCCGTACTATTGTGCTCGAATGCTCTTGATCCCAGTAAGAAATTCTCTATTTTTTCTATGAGTGTAGCAACATTCATCAGCCACCCTTGATTATATATAAGAACAGAGCCGAATTCTTTATAATATCATTTCGGACCGATTAGACAACGATTTGTAACAAAGTCAACAATTAAATCGGGCGATGAAAAGTTATCACCAGCAGAACAAGCAACAGAACATTATTAATTGAGAGAAAGATTCAGAAGCCTCTCAATTTTTAGCGCTGTTAAGAGCTAATTACGCATGTAGATACTTTTGAAATGTTGACTGTACTCAGAGAGCGACAATAATAACAAGGAACAGCTGATTATTTCTCTGTTAAGTTTGTGGCGACCGAGCAATTGTTCTCTCTAATAATAATGCTCTGTGGAACAAGTTGAAGTTTCAGGGCAATAATAAACCCAGGCACTATATAATCCAAGAAGTTTCCTTACTCAAGCTCGATTAATCAAACAACTTTTCATCAATTTCTTTTATTTCTGAATCTTTTTTTAACATCAAAGTTAAATTTACATGCCCATTAGCTGCTTTTCACCCGAAAAGAGTTCCAGGCTACGTTTGAAGTTTTTTAGAAAATTCACATCTCGGGTAAGACGATCACCAGCTGCCTCATTACCAGGTAGCACAGCCTCCAATAGAATGGGTACAATTTGTTCGCCTAAGGATTGAAAAAGCTCAGCGATCTTGATAATGGTGGCCGGATCGGGCAAACCTGGTATACCCGCACGTCCAGTGGTGCCTGTATCACGACGTCTACGACGTCTGGTCTCATCGGAATCCTCTACAGTTTCTTCGGAGGAAGAGTCGTCATCATCTTCACCCTCCTGCTTGGCAGCAGCTTCATTATTCTTTTCATCCATGTCCACGGTTATGACATCCTAAAAAAAAATCCAAGTAGTAGAGGAGCTAAGGGAAGCTACCGCCTTTGATCACCTGGGGCCTGGTCTCTGCCTGATGGATCCATTGAATTACAAGTATAAGAACGCTGGCTAACAAAAGCTGACGTCCCGCTAGGAAACCCATGGTTCCAACAATTGCCGGGATTGGGCATTAGTTTGGCCTATTTATAGGTCTTGTTCTCCTCTCTAATGGAAACTAATCATTTTTATTTTTGCATGTCAACCAAATGAAATTGATCAATTTGTTTAAGTGTGACCTTCCGGTGACATAAGGTTCACCTCAAAACTGAAGTGTCATCAACATTTTGGCCCGCACGACATGCGGCTGCACAATTTGGTCATGGAATGTGCGGACAAGTGCAGTTTTTGCCCAACCCAAGCTCAGCTCAGTCCAAAACAGCTTCTCGCGATTCTCAGGTAGTTTTTTGTTTTTGCTCGCTTGCGCTGCAGGCACATAAATTGTAATTTAAACGCACGGAACGCGTTTGCGCTTTGAACGGTGGAGATATTGTTATTAAATCAAATGTGGACGAACAACAAAAAGGCAGGCGGCAGGAATTGGTGCTTGTGCTGATCTCGAGAGTCTCCCGAGACCAGGGAGCGTTGCACTGTCAGCGCAAAAGTGCAAACTTGGTTGCAATTTCAGTTGTATTTGAAGCCTGGCGCCGGACAGACGTTAGTTAGTTAGCGCTTAAGTTGAAGCGGGTTTTTTTTGTGTGCAAAAAAGGTGAGGAGAAATTTTCTAGTGAAAGTGGGGGAAAACAGTGTTTGAAAGAACCAGGCAACTCAGGTGGATAAATGAATAGATCATATTATGAAATGAGGTTAGAGTCCCGGATATCCAATTTCCAAACCAAGTCGATAAACATAAATATTGCAAAAGAAAAGGAAAATGTGATAAAAAGTAACGTGAATGTTTTTTTTTTTTGCTAAAGAACTTCTTTTTTCATAGCTCTATAATGAAAGTAGCCTTGTCGTAAGGCTTAAAGACCCTTCTTAAGAATAACGTCTCATTTCCGTTCTTGATTTGCCCATAATTCCGACGAATCTTAACTTTTAAAGCTCGTCACATTTTTTGTTCGGAAAGAACTTTTTTCGGATCTTTAAAAAAATAAATTCTCTTCTTAGATCACAAGTAAATCCAACGAATCTGAGACCTTAAAGACCCTCTTTAAATGTTATGGTTTCCGCTCTTTCTTAAATCTGTCCGAAAAATACTTTTCAGTGCGAAAAAGTTCCAAAAACACATTTCTGTTCTTATATCTCAGGTAATTCCTTCAATTCTCAGACCTTAAAGTCTTCCTTAAACAATACCGGCCCCCTTTAGTCTTAAAATCTAGTACCTTAAAGTACCTTTTTCGGACTTTCAAAGGTACGACAGTCCGAAAAAGTGCCAAAAACTCATTTTTGTTTTTAGATCTCACGTAATTCCGCCGAATCTTAACCCTTTAAGACCGTCTTTAATCAACGTTAGTGCTAATCTTTCGCAAAACGATTTTTTTTTCGGACTTTTCCGAAAATGTTCCAAAAACTAATTTCTGCTCTTAGATCGCACGCAATTCCTTCTATTCTCAGACCTTAAAGTGTTCCTTAAATAATAAGGTCCCTTCTAATCTTAAAATCTATCCATAAAGCACCTTTTTCGGACTTTTAAAGGTACGACATTTTGAAAAAATGCCAAAAACTCATTTCTGTTCTGAAATCTCACGTAATTCCGCCGAACTTTAACCCTTTAAGCCCGTCCTTAATCAACGTTATTCCTTTTTTTTAATATTTCCCAAAATTATTTTTTACGAACTTTCAAAGGTTACGACAGTTCCAAAATATGCCAAAAATTTAGTTTATATTCTTAGATCGCTCGTAATGCCGCCTTATCACAGCCCTAAAAGCAGGTCCTGAAATACTGTAGTCCCTAAATATTTAGTTCCCTAAATCTTACCGAAAAGTACATTTTTCGTACCTTCAAAGGTACAGAAGTATGTCAAAACTCTTGTCTGATCTTAGATCGCTTTTAATTCCGCCGAATCACAAACCTTAAAGCCCTTCCTTATATTAACTATAGTTCCCGTTTTTTCCATAAATCTGCTCGAAGATTTTTTTAAGTTCGAAACGTCAGTCCCAAAAAGTGCCAAAAATTTTACTCATTTTTGATTTTAGATCTCACGTAATTCCTCCGCATATCAAACCCTAAAGCTCATCCTTAAATGTTTAAGTCCCGGTTTTTTCTTTAATCTATTCAAAAAGTTTTTTCGGACTTTCAAAGGTACAACAGACCGAAAAAGTGCCAAAAACTCTTTTCTGTTCTTAGATCGCGCGTAATTCCGACTTATATCGAACCTTTAAGCTCATCTTAAAATGAATAAGTCCCAGCTTTTCCCTATATCTGTCCGAAATGAAATTTTTCCCACCGTCCGAAAAAGTGCCAAAAACTAATTTTTGATCTTAGATCGCACATAATTCCGACTTATATCGAACTTTAAAAGTTCATCTTAGAATATGTAAGTACCGGCTTTTCCTTAAATCTGTTCGAAAATATCTTTTTTCGGACTTTTAAAGGTACAACAGACCGAAACAGTGCCAAAAACTCTTTTGTGTTGCTAGAACGCGCGTAATTCCGCCCTATATTGAATTTTTAAGCTCATCTTAAGATGTATAAGTTCCTGCTTTTTCTTAAATCTGCACGAAAAGTAATTTTTCGGACTTTCAAAGGTCCGACCGTCCGAAAAAGTGCCAAAAACTCTGTTTTGTTCTTAGATCGCACGTAATTCCGCCTTATATCAATCCTTAAAGCCCGTTTCTAAAATGTTAAAGACCCTCTTTTTTCCTTAAATTTCTCGAAAAAGATATTTTTTCGGATTTTCAAAGGTCCGATTGTCCGAAAAAGTGCCAAACACTCTGTTCTATTCTCAGATCACACATAATTCCGCCTTATATCAATTCTTAACAACCGTTGTAAAATGTTAAAGACCCTCTTATCCTTCAATCTGTCCAAAAAGTCCGTTTTTCGGACTAGCAAAAGTAGGACAGTCGGAAAAAGTTACAAAAACTCTTTTTTTTTTAGATCTTACGTATTTCCGAAGTAAATCAAACCATAAAGTCCGTTCTTATATAACCTTAGTAATTGGTTCGAAAAGTACTTTTTTCGGACTTTTAAAGATACTATAGTACGAAATAAAGCCTAAACCCTTTCATGATCTTAAATCGCCCGTTTTTTTAGTTTGCAGAATCTCTATCAAGGTGAAGCGCCATAACAAAAATTACAATTATGGCCATTATTTTGTTTTATGTCAGTGTGACCAGATTTCAAGAACCTATATTTAATATGGTCACATTGTCAAGTATTTTGTTTTGATTTTACACCTACAAGAAAACATTCTCGCTTCTAGTCTTATTACACGGCTTTGAGAATATTCCCATAGCATTCTAAGAGGCCCAACTCACATGTCGAACACGAGCACTGAGTATGTATGAGCAGGCGGTCAGAGAATTCCGAAACATAGAAGATAATTCTAAGAAGTACCTGCGAGAATTGAGCACACAATTTCACAAAAATGGATTTAATTAAAGACCAAAATGCAGGCAAGAATGCAACCACGGCATTGCCCATGACCTCTGCATTTACAATTAAATAATCATTTATTTTACAAACTTTTTAGCTTGCTACTTTTGTAAACAAACTACAGCTGACATAACCATTTCAGATTCAGTGACTATTGACACACTTTTTGCTGTTGCCTAGTGAAGGGTGACTAATTTCCCAAAGGTCGCTCTGAGAATTATGAAACAATTCTCGCTGCAAGAACGTTTTCAGTGTCTGAGTACCTAGCTTTAGCTTTAAAATCAAATTAACAGAAATTAATAACGAATTAAAATGTATGAGAAGAAATAAGTGCAGAACACAGCCATCATTTCTGGAGCTATCGATAAAAAATATAGAAAATACAAATCTGGTATTTTTGTGGTTTTGGTGAGTGGTGAGTAAAGCAAACAAAGAAAACTGCCAAAAGTTGAAGACCACAAGAGATTAGTGCGTTTTTTGTTTTATCAGGCCCTTTGTTAAGGTCAGTACTAAGCTTTGGTAAATTCTTTAATACACCTTCTTAAAGATTCCATCACGGTACAGAGGGATAGTTCTAGTTTCAATAAACTTCAAATTAAGGTAGGTTTTTTTTTTCAAATTGTGGTAGGTACGGAGTATATTACAGTTAAGCTTGAACGACTTTTTTACCTGTTTCATTTTTAAAAATTAAAAAAAAAATCATTTCAACAAAAACCTGTTCTTATTCAAGTGCCCGTACTGTCTGACAAGTAATTAGCATTTTGGTTTGCTGCCAAGTTGCTTAAATTTATACAAAATTTACAACTTCCTGTAGTAATTAAAAAAATTTAAACGACAATTTGAAAGCAATTTTAACTAAATTTACAATTTACTGCTCTCTTAGGTGTTAAGAATTTACTTCATAGAAAACTTTAAGCTCTAGAAGTAAAAGCCTTAAATTGGAAATTAGATTTTTTTTTAAAGGAAATACGAGTAAATTAGTAATAATTTCTCCATTTTGAAATATTTATAGCAGAATTTTAAAGTTTTCACTAGAGAACAAACTCAAAAGCAGCGCCATGAAATTATTATTAAAGAAGGTTAAGAATTAGTTCTTAGAATAAATGACTTCAACTGGAAATTAGTTTATTTAAAAAGATAAAGGATTGTAAATTAGTAATAATTTCTCTATTTTTAAACATTTTTGCAGCCTTTTAAAATTTTCTTTGGAGATCAAACCCAAAAGCAACGCCATGAAATTATTCTCACGCCTTAAACGTTTGGGCGGGGCAGCCAATAAGGTAAGTTTATTAAAGTAAATAATATGAATTTTTATTTATTTAGATTTATTTATTTACAGAATTCCCTCACATTGCCCATAACAGGTAAGTTAAGCTAAGTTCACACAGGCAAATTATTTGGCCAGATTTTGAAGAAAATTTTGCAAAATAGGCCTAAATAGGGAATTTATAAGAACTTTTTGAGCTGATTTTATGAGGGTAGATCCAAATCATTACTTTTAAATCCTGCAACGTCTAAGGTATTTGTTATTTCGACAAATTTTGAACAAATAATTTGCCTGTGTGAACTTAGCTTAAGCCATTTCAAATTGTAACGCTTGGGTATAGCAGCCAGCTTTTGTTGGGGCGACTCTCATACTCATAACAGCACGCTGTTAGCCCTAAGGCTGTTAGCGACTGTAAACAGAACAAAATTCCTAAATGTTACATTTTTGGGAACATTTTCAATTAATGAAATATTTTAATTTACCGTTTAATTTTTATTAAATTTCCCGATTAATATTCACTTTATTAAATATTTTAATTTTCCAGTTTCATTTCAATTAAATTTCCCAATTTAATATTCACCATATTAAATATTTTAATTTGCCGTTTAATTTTTATTAAATTTTCCGATTAATATTCACTTTATTAAATATTTTAATTTTCCGTTTCATTTCAATTAAATTTCCCGATTTCATTTAAATTTCCCAATTAATATTCACCATATTAAATATTTTAATTTCCCGTTTAATTTTGATTAAATTCCCCAATTTCATTAAAATTTCCCGCTTTTATTTAAATTTCTCAATATGGAATAAGGTAACTTTAATTGTAGGCATTTTTTTGCCTGCCCAATACGGTCATACCGCTCCAATTTAGTTAAGTGAAACCAAAAATTGAAATCAGAAGTCTTTATTTGCAGCGGAAACTACAACAAAAGCAACAAGTGAACTTGCAGCCACAACGCCAGAAGTCTATAAGTGTATAGCAGAAGATAAACCACAAGAAGGACAACAAAAATCAGGTGATTAGCAAAAAAGGAAAAATGTGCCTATGTATGCATGTGTATGTGTGAGGGAAGCTGATGTAACAAGAGCCAGATTTTGCATTGTGAGAAAAAATGCTAAAAAAAAAAATGCTTTGTGTGTATGTGTTGGGGCGTGGGTGTGCCTTATCAAATTCCTAGAAAAGATATTGATTTGGGCAAAGCGAGAAACTGGCCCCTGACGTCATCAAATTTTCCCATACATGCATTAATTAACAAGCTTTTGCTCTAAATCGCAAGTTCAGCTCAGAGATCACATGAGCAGAGATAAGCTTTCTTCTTCTCTTTCTTTTCTTTCTCAATTGAAGCTTAATTGAAACTGATTAATTTTTCCACTTTTTTAGTTGATTTGAACCTTCCTGCCATGGTGGAGGATAAAAAGCTTGATGTGGCCGATGGCGCCGATGAGCAAATGTTGGGCCTTGAAGACAAGCAGCTGGCCGAGCGACGTGATGAGGTTAAGTTTATCAAAAGTGATCCTAATAATGGAGATGCCAAGATTGACATAGGAAATCTTAATGGTGGCAAACCCGTAAGTTTAAACACTCAACTTCAGCTTTAAGTTAAACTCAAACTCATTTCATCCTTAGACCTTCACGGGCATGAGCAAGGAGGAGCTAATGAAATATGCCAATGATCCGTTCTGGGTGCGTTTACGTTGGATTTTCTTTATTGGTTTCTGGGCCATTTGGTTGGGCATGCTGGTGGGTGCCATACTCATTATAATTGGTGCACCCAAATGTGCTGCCCCTCAACCCTTGGCCTGGTACAAGCGTGGACCACATGCCAAATTCTCTTTAATATCGGAAGCCAAACCACAGGATGTGGATATGGCCAAGAAAATTCATGCTACGGGTGTTATTTATGAATTGCCTGCAGCTTTGACCTATGAACTCAAATCGCATCCAGAGGAGGAGCAAAAACTTAAGCAATTATTGTCATACTACAAGGGCAGCGATGTAAATGTCATTTTGGATGTGACACCCAATTATGCGGGCAAGGAGTCTAATTTACTCAAGGCAGCTTTGCTGGAACCGGAGAAGCGTTCCGCCTTTGTTTGGATCAGCAGTGGAGCCAGTGCACCCACTAACTGGCTTAAAGTGGGCGGTAATCGCTCTGCCTGGGAGCCTTTGGAGGGCAGCTATGTTTTATCCCAATTCGAGGAGGGTTACTACGATCTAAAAATGAACAGCTCTTTGGTACGCCAGGAATTTGGTGATGTACTCCGGCATTTGTTAGGATTGGGCGTACAAGGATTTAGATTGAAAAATACCAAATTCTTTGTCATCTCCGATAATCTGGAGGATGAGGTTAATTCGGCTGTGCCTAAGAATTTGAATTTGGTGTCCAATGAGTATGGCTTCTATGATCATAAGCAAACCACTTTCCATACGGGATTGGGTGATGTTTTGTATGATTATTTGGATATGGTAAAGAATGCCTCAAGTGAGGCCTTCTTATCAGTGGCCGAGGATGTGATACAACCGCAAGTCTATCAATTGGGTGAAGCGGGTGGAGCCTCTGGCATAGATTTGCCCATCTATGGTGACTTTGTGCAGGCTTTAAGCAAATCCAAGCCCGAGAATACCTTGAGAGACCATCTGGAGAATACATTGTTCCAGGCGGGCAATGACACTTGGCTGCAGTGGAACTTTGCGGATATTTATGTGGACACACAACAGGATCCCTCGGCTTTGGTCTGGGTATTGGCTTTGTTGCCGGGTGTGCCAGTGGTGGCGGTGGATGCCATAGCCTATGAGAATGTGTCTATGGAGACCTATGAGCATATTAAGGAATTACGCAAGTCGCCCTCGTATATGCATGGCGAACTGAAGCTATACAAAACGGATCCCCTACTGGCCTTTTCCAGGTAATTAAATACTTTCTATAGAAATTAAGGCTTTAATTAATGATTTTCTCTCAACTTTTCTAATCATGCTTGCTCTTTAAAGGCAAAGGTATATATTTCCCTATTTTTTTAGAAACAAAATTAACTTGATTTTTATTTTTTCTTCTCTCCCTTTTTCTCTATATAGAATCAAGTCTGGCAATCCCGGCTTTTTAATCATCTTTAATCCTACCGATTTGCCGCAAGCTCTTAAAATCGAGGACTCTCATGATTTGCCCGATAAGATGACCTTCTCGTTCTCCAGCGAGCATTACAATCTTTATAATAAAAATGAAACTCATGTTACCACCGTAAATCCCAAGAATCTACAAGTGGCTCCACATTCCACCATTATATTAACCTATGTGCCCGTTAAAACGGAGTAAAAAAAGTATAAAAAAAGAAAATCTATCCATTCCACTTCATTTCCCAAATTTTTCGATTTGCGTTTATCTCAAAAAAAGTTTGATAAAATGAGATGTTATCTATTCCCAAAATTGCAAACGCTTAACAAAATTAAAAAAAAAACGCAGACAAAGTTTTAAGCAAGAAAAAAAAAAGTAAAATATATTGCATGGTCTAGCGTTTGCTTCAAATTAAATAAAAGTTATAAATTGCATTTAAAAAAAAAGAAAAAAGAACCAAGTTTTATTTAGGGAGTATGCCCAGACCAAGAAGTCCAAGAAAAAAGAAGAAAAAGGGCGGAGGGGGGGGCTTAATATGCTTTAAAAAGTAACTGAATGTTGCTGAAAGTGAAGACTTGCTTCACCTGAAACCAGGCTGATCTGTATCATGCCTCGAAGTCAAGGACAAGGAAGTGCAGCGGTGCTGCTGGCCATGTTCGCCTTGGCCATATTTGCCAGCTCACATGTGGGCTTTATTCAAACAGAGTAAAAAAATTGGCACTTACCCTAAATCATAATGTAGGTATGAAATCGCTTAATTAGTTAAGTATTTATATCCATTAAAACACCATTTTTCACATCATTTTTTTACGTTTTTTTGGACACAACACACAAAAATAAACAACAAAAAAATAACCAACTAAACTATTTACACAAAAAACCAGGGACCGTAACTGTTATAACTTTTTGGATAAAAATTTTGAAATAATTATTTTTAAATAAATTTTTAAAAATTTTTATTTTGTTAGTTTTAAAATACAAATTTAATTTTTAATTGTTAATAAAAAAATTAATTTTTATTAACAAATTTTAATAAATTTTAGTTTTGTTAGTTTTATAATCAAATAATTTTTAATTTTTAAAATTTTATTATAAAAATTAAAAGTTTGAGTAAATCTAATAATTCTAATATTTACTAACGCCTACTAGATTAGTAATTTTTATAAAAATTTGTATAATAAAAACTTTTTAAAACAATTAAAAATTAATTTTATTATAGGTATTACAAAATAAAAAATTAATTAAAATTTGTATAATAAAAATTAATTTTTAACTGTTATTCAAAAATTTTAATATAAAATTTAAAATTTGTATTTAAAAATTATAAAATAACAATTTCAAAATTTGTTTGTGATAAAAATTGCAAATAAAACTTTATTCCATTTTAGGACTCGCCATTCAAAATTATGAAGATTCATGTCACCAGGGCCATTTTCACCAGGGGATCCATTTTTCGTTGTAATTTTTTTCACTTCCATAACTGTTACTTTCGGTCCCTGCAAAAAACACATGCATGGCCCACTGTCGCTCGCACAAAAAACACATGCATGGCCCACTGTCGCTCGGCGGACAGGATCAGACGCCGGCAGCAGCCGCAAATAATTGCCCAACGCGAAAGAGCGGGTGTAAAGCGGAGCGGCAGTGGCCACTTGTGGGTGGCGCTCCGCATTCAACAATCATTATTATTACTTATTTAGGGGATTCACGACAACTTGCTTATTTGATAACCTATTGAAAAATAATATTTAATCTTCATCTGTCGTGAACACACTTTTGTGTAATTTTCTTCATTATTAAAACTCAATAAATCAGAGCCAACTATATTGAAAAAATTTATGTTACGTAAATTTAAAATATACGAAAAGATAATGGCTTAAATAATATGTGATTGCATTTTATGTAATTGCAATCGTTAAAAGGTTCTTAAAGAACAAAAAAAAAAAATTAATTATAGACCGACCTTAGCGTAATTTGAACTCAGGTTTTGTTGACTTCCAGTCTCACACCTTAACCTCTACACCATTGTCACCAAGGTCGAAGTGCCAGCTTAGTGTACTTTATAAAATAGTGGCGCTTTATCGTCAAAATATTACAATTCTGGCACCTAATAGGTACACACTGTTTAAAGTGTTTACCAATACTAAAATTGAATTTTAACCAGGCAACCACATGACCCAGCTCTAGGCTGGTGATGTCAGCTTATTTTTCGGTAGTACATTTTGTTGTTGGAGATTTCATTTTTTAACAGGTTATCTATTAAGCAAGTTGTCGTGAATCCCCTGATTATTTCACTTGGTTTAATTCACATTTTTCCGCAACTCAAAGCCGAAATTGAGCGCTGCCACACACACATAAGCAACATAACGGCGATTCTGCCAACAGGCAAGAAGAAGCAAAGTTTGCCCACGAATTTACACATCAAAATCGGCTTAAAAACTCGCCCCGACACACAAACACCGCCGGCGACATTTAACTTTGATTTGTTCACACTTTTAGACTTTTACATTAACTATTTAACACACGCGCCACAGAAACAATTTAATTTTTCATTTGCGTTGCGATCGCCAAAAGCCAACTAGCGGTGGGCGAAAACCAGCGATGGCACTATCGTTAACTATCGTTTGGGGTAGTGACTATCGATATTTAAGATAATCATTAATCGATGGTTTTAAGCTTTTATTGGTAGTTCGTAGGCGCCAAAAATTTAAAATTTAATTTAAATTTTTGAATTTTATAAGCTACGACTAGAAAAGCAAAGCAAATAAAATAAAAATCAAAATAACAGTTATGAAAAAAAAACATAAATAAAATATTCTTAACTAAAAATCGTGAAAAAAAAAATAATTCTAAGTCAAAATTTTTATTTCAAAAATTAAAAAAAAAAATTTAAGTCGAAAATAATTTGTTGCTTTTAAAGTAAAAAATAATTATTATTTCGTAGTTTTAAAAAAAAGAGTTTTAACATGTACGGTCCCTGTTGAGAAATAATAACTATAAAGTAAATCAAAAGAATTTTAAAAGTATTATTACCAGGGCTACAATCCTCTAGAAATTTGAAGCTAGGTTTAGGCTAAGGCCTGTTACAAATTCCAAATAGATTTTTGTGTCATTAATTTTAATTTTCTATTGGTAATTAAAATTTTATAAATTTACTAGCTGTCCTGGCAGACCTTTACCTGCCCGCACGCTGGCTTGCCGTAGCCGCTAAAATAGGACCACTATGACAACTTGTCCAATTGCAACAAAAACAAACAATAAGTGTTGCAATTTTTTCAAGTCTTGTTATTTTTAATAAGAAAAAAGTAGAACTCCTGAAATGGTTAAATATTGCTTTGTATTTATGAAAAAGCTTAAAAATGCGAAAAAAAATAATAGAACCACTTTCGCATTCTTCATAGAAACCGCTATATTTCGCAGAATTACTATGATTAAAAGCACGTGGTTTGATCATCAAGAGTTACGGTAATCAGTACCAAGGCTCGTGGGAAACACTGCAGTGCGAAAAATAGCGATATCAACAAAAAAATCGATATTGATTGGAAAATCCTTTAGAGAAGTTGTTCGATTGGTTGGGTATTCAAATAAAATAATACGGAATGCAATAAACTGCAAAGAAAAGACTGAAACAATTGCACAAGAGCGATTCCTGGCCCAGTTTCACGTCAAAAGATGGATCCGCGAGGACAAGAGGGATCATTTTAGGGCTGCTACTGGAAAGGACCTCAAAACTCAGTGCAAAAAAGTTCACACATGACCCACAGAGGCCCAGGAAAAGTCCCTCTTTTAAAAGCCACACACATTAGTAAAGCACTTGAAATTCGCAAAGGAACATATAAATTGGACAACCCAAAAGTGTTGGAATTTTTTATAGAAAGATGACAGTTAAGTTGTTATGTTTCATGGAAAAGGTTCTTGTTTGTACACTAGGAGTCCTCTAAACTCATAAAACAATCCAAAATACACTGGGGTAATCATTAAACATAAAGGCTCAAGTATAATGTTATTTGGTTGGTTTTCTTACTATGGAGTAGGTCGACTATATTGTATCAAAACCTCAAAGGATCAACATGTATATGTTTTTTTGATATTTGATGCTTCCTATCGAATAATATGAGATGCCGCTTGTTTGGGTTTTCCAACAAGACAATGACCCTAGGAAAAAGCAAGGGAATGGATATGAAAAATTACTGTGAAAGTTTTAAAGTGGCCTGCGCAGTCAGCAGACCTCAATCCCATCGAAAATCTGTGGTCTAATGTCAAAAGGCAGTTACTACAGTTGAGTCAACCAGCACCGGATCTTTCAGAAATCCTGAAACAAGATTCCTCTAAAACGGCACCAGGACTTGGTTGAATTGATTCCAAGACGTCACTGAAGTCTTCTTTTCTCTGAAACATATAATAATTTATAAATTAATAATAAGCTTACTTTACCTTTCCTTGTCTGGGAACCGAGCTCGGGACTTCGGGACTGAAGCACAAGAACGGCTGCGTCTTAGCGCACTCGACCGCGTCGCGCTTGCGAAGTAGGCGCCAAATTACATATTCTCCGCAAACAACTCAAGAGAGAAGCCAAGAGAGCCAATTTGCTTTTGCTCTCGCTTGTGCGCGCTCTCACTCACATGAACGAATATACTTATTTTAAGTACAAATCGGTATTCATTATATCCCGTTCCCGTTTGAGTACAAAAAATCTTGATTTAAGTAATTCGTACTTGATTTAAGAATTTTGTTCTCATTTTAGGAACATTTTGGGTAAATTTTAAACTTAAGACTGATTCGTACTTACTTTAAGTACGGATTATACTGAAATTTTAAGTACGAAACGGTATAAATTCAATCCCGTTCGTTCTAGAACGCTGTTTTTTCTGAGTGTATATTTTCAAAGTGGTCCTATTATTTTTTTCGCCTAATTTCCTTCTTTTTTCATAAAATTCCATAATTTTGTTGAAAACGGTAAATAAGACTATGATTTTTTGTTCTTTCCTTATTTTTTAGAGCTTTATCCTTCTAAAAACGTATTTTTTCTACACGACTCTTAAAAAAGTTTTTTATTGTAACTTTAGTTTATAGAACTTTTTAAATTATTCAGTGTTTTCGGAAATTTTCATCGACCTGAAAGCATGTTTTAGCACCGCCGCAGCCAAGACACAAACCTCAAGCAATTTTGAATTGAAAAAGTACGTTATCCTAACCAACTATCCACCCACCCATGTGGCCTTTTGAGGCAAACTTTGTGGAGTGGAGCACAAAAGAAAGTGGCAAGGATATGCATGTGGCATACGGAATACGTGTGCGTGTGGCTCAACTTTGAGATACAAATAGTTTTGGCAGAAGCTAAAACAAAAGTCTCTGCGGCCAGCCACAGACAAATAATCAAAATCGACAAACGAAATGAGGCAAAAAATACAAAAACAAAAACAAAGCGACCAAAATGTTTTCAGTTTCCACTGACAATGGCAGCCTGGGGAGCAGGGCCCAGGCCAAAGGATATGCTCACGTGCTAATGTGATTAGGCGGGGGAGGGGTGGGAGGAGGAAGGGGTAGGAAGCAACCACAACATGCAGTGCAGTTGATTGCGGCAAGCCAGCCAAACTTGTGTGTTTTGCGAGATGCAAACTATTGTTGCGCAGGTCATCATTGGCATCAGCATCTCTCCTGCTTCTCATCATGATTATCATCATGGGGGAAAAGTTTTTTGCCTGTTCCCCCGCTGTGCATTTCTGTAAGATACTGGCCTGTGTGGCAACAACTTTTCCATCAGCAGGTCGTCAAATGCAGCAGTTACCAACCCCCCAAGTTCTGTTCCGCCTCTAATTTAATTGTCATACAAATTTTCATTTACTTTGTGTTTCACCTAGATATATGCCCAAATGTATCTTCAAGTTACTTTTTTTATAGACCACGCGGCCAATTTGTTTTGGTATTTTTTTGTCATTTTGTTTTGCACTTTCCCATGCATAAATTTTGCATATTAATTGAGCGACTGGCACACCCCAATCTCATCTCTCTCATTAGTTGGCCCACAACAAAAAAAAAATAAAATCCCATCAGGCTTTGATTAACATTTTGTGCACAAATGGAGGCAGCCCCCAAAATGTGAAGGCTAAATGAGTTGCATCTAATTGAGTGACAAACATGCCACAACATCATCACCAGGGTTGCTGTCCACTCTCACAAACTGTGCCAATTTGTTTTAAAATGCATCAACCTGGCGTTCAATCAGCTCAGCCTCCACATCGATCTCATCCTTTGGCCGTGTCAATGCCTGCAATGCATGTGCTCGACTCTTTTTCAATTTGCATGCAAGCGAAAATTACTCGCTGCTCGACACCCTTGGCCCTCCAGCCCTTTCCCCTTAAAACCCTCATACAGCTGCACAGTGGTACAAATTTACAATTTGTCTCAAAAACCCAAAATTGTTGGAGATATACGAGCAGATAATTATTATTATAATATTTAAAAAAATTTATGATTCCCTTTTTACGTAATTTCAAACATTTCCATTGCAGTGAACTAAGATTCGAACAAAAACCTTAGGTACCATAAGATTAGGAATTCCTCTTGTTTTTGAAAACCAGGTGAATGTTGCTTACAGTTGTTTACAAAAACAAGCATAGATATTTTCTCATAAAAAACCACTTAGTTTTCAACACCAAGAAGATGAGAAAAGGCCTTGGACTTTAAGAAGAAGTTCGAGTCTCTGGGAGCGAGACTTCTATAGAATTTAGGAGATTTTCAACCTTGATATAAATACATATATTCTGAATAAGCCTACAAAATGTTCAACTAAACTAAGTTTAGAACCTATACCGATTTCCCCCCCTTTCCCTTTTACCTCCCTTAAAAACCAAAAAAAAACACCTATAAAAAATAAAACCCCTTTTTTTAAAAAATACTTCTTTTTAAATTTTTTGTATTTAAAATATTTTTTTTATTTTTTAAACTTTTTAAATTATTTTACTAAATTTCAACTATACAAGGGACAAAAAAAAAAATTTAAAACAAAAGGTTTTTTTATATAAAAAAAATATTTATTTTCCCTTCTTTTTTTTTCTCTTTTCCTTTTTTCGCAAAAAAAATTTTTTTCCTATTTTTTTTTTTTTTTAAGTATTTTGTTCAAGTGAATACACAGCTTTATGTCGATAAAAAAAAAACAAAGAATATCTCTCTCAAAAAATCTTAATTTAAGACCAGTGTGTGGCACTGGTCGGTTAAAAGGTTTTGTCCTTTACGTTACGTTTTATATGCAGATTTCTTTGCTCTTTGCTTTTGGCCCTTGTTGCTGTGGTGTCTTGTGCTTTAATTTCTTCTTCTTTTTTTTTTTTTTTGATTAACAACTTAAGAACATGTTTTTTGGCACTCCATTTGGCTTCAAAAAAGGTCTCAAATTACCAAATAAAAAAGTAAAAGAGCACGCGCTTACAAAAAATACTTAAAATCAGTTGAGGAAGGTTAAATGATGACGAAAAAAAGGTGGCAGCAAATTATTGTGATAAACGAAAGGTGAACAATTTGTACTGTGGGAATAAGTGTGATTAAGAAGAAAAATTAATAATATAATTGAAAAGGTAAAATCGTCTAAACTCTTTACATTCAAATGTCAGTAGAGGAAGAAAATATGTATATTAATCTGAATGAAGCAATAAATTGAATTGAATTGAATTGAATAATAATAACAAATAGAAAATAATTTTTATCCGAAATTCAGTTTATAGTTAGTTTGCTACAGACTCTTTACAACATTTCTTTTCGGGAATCTTTGTTTTACGAAAACATTTTGATTTAAAGCTTATCCTTTAGAACAGGATTGCCCATAGCTCACTCACGATAGAGCAGACACCAATTTTTATGAAAAAACATTTGTTAAAGAACTAGAAACCGGTTATTTTCGAGTGCTGTGTGTGTGTGCTCGTCTGTTGCATTGCAACAACAATTGAGCAGTTAGAGCATAGACTTCGAGCATCCCTGCTTTAAAATATCCTGTTTGTCGTGTTGTTCTATTGGTTGGAAACCTAAAATCTGTTTTTTTTATACCCTTGCAGAGGGTATATTAAAATGTCACGATGTTTGTAACGCAGTGAAGGAAGCATTTCCGACCACATAAAGTATATATATTCTGATCAGCATGACGAGCTGGTTCATTTCCGTCTGTCCGTCCGTCACTGTCCGTCTGTTTCTATGCTATCTCCTCCCTCAGTTTTAAAGCTATCTTGACCAAACTTTGAAAAACTCTTTAAATACAAATACGCTGCATTTGTGGGAATCGGCCGGATCGGATGACTATATCTATAGCTGCCATAGAACGATCGGTCAAAAAACTTGTTCTATTGAGAAAAACTTTTTTGTTATCAATGGTAGCGCCTTTCAAAAACTACAGGGTATTTAAAACATCGGCGCAGCCATGTAGCCTTATTTTTTTGACATAAAGAGTTTCTAGAGACTTACTGACTGATTCACTGAATCTACGCCTCAACGGCAAGAGTAAGAATCGTAAAGTAAGTGGGAAAGTGAGCCAAGGTTTGGAAAATTCAGCCCCTATGATGGAAAAAAATTTCTAAAAGTATGTGAGGAAATTCTGGTATTTTCTTTCGATCATCTTTAAGTTCAACATTCTAAAAAATAGAAGGCTAACATCGGCTACGCCGATGTTTTAAATACCCTGCAGTTTTGAAAGTCGCTACCATTGATAACAAAAAGTTTTTCTCACTACAACTAGTTTGACCGACCTATATGGCAGCTATCTTATAGTCATCCGATTTTGATAAATTTTTCAGAATTGTGTGAAAGGGGTATAAAACTAATATATACCAAGTTTGGTGACGATTCAATAGAAAACAAAAAGTTTTTCTCACTAGAACTAGTTTCTGGACTGATCGTTCCTATGGCAGCTATATGATATAGTCATCCGATCCGGCCGATTCCGACAAATGTGCAGCCTATGTTGTATTTAAAGACTTTTTGCAAAGTTTGGTCAAGATAGCTTCAAAACTGAGGAGAGATACCATATAAACAAACGGACGGACAGACGGACTGTACTCAGCTCGTCATGCTGATCAAAATAGTTTATGGGGTCGGAGATCTCCTTCTATGCGTCAAACATCGTGATATTCTATAACACCCTCTGCAAGTATAAAAATGTCCGAAAATTTTTAAAAAAAAAAAAAAAAAAAAAAAAAAAAAAAAAAAAAAAAAAAAAAAAAAATTAAAAAAAAAAGGTACGGAAAATACTATATAAAATTGTAAGTCAAACTTAAGTTTTAATTGCTTTTCATTTGTTATAAACTATAAACATGTAAAGGCAATAAAACGAATGATATTTTTTTAAGCTTCATTAAAAATTCTGCATTTATAACAATCAAGCATGTTTAAAGCCCTTGAAGCTGGATTAAGAGAGTGAGAAAAGAAGCGTAACGAATAATTCGAATATCTGGTTGAATGGCAGTCCAGGCTAGTGATAAAAGCCACACAAAAAAAAGTTATGACAGCAAACTTAACTTTGATAAAAAGTTGATATATAATTGGCGGGTTTCCCAGCATTTAGTTTATATTATTACGATTGCTATTTCTTGATGCTTCGAAACGTTGGTCTATATTCCCGATCCGTGCGCCACTCAAGTGTAAAATTCGCATGCCTAAACAGTCCAAAGAGCTACCAACTTAACTGAAAACTCAAAACCCAGTTAACTTAAACTTTGTGTAACTTGTACGAATGCCCATAACAATTATAAAACACGAACCCCAGTCGAAAGAATGGAATGGGGGGGAAACGTTATGTCTGTGGCGTGTACGTAGCTGCGGTTTGGCCACTCGAATTTCAAGTGCCATGGTATGCGGGAAGGCATTTGCATTCGCTGGAAGAAGCTGTTCGACTGTCTCGTGTCGTGTAACTTCTGTGAGGTTTTTGAGGTGTCAACGGAGGCGTCTTAAACGTCAGTTTGGCATAAATGTTTGCAATTGCCACTGTTTGGTGCTAAGGGGGGGCGGGCGAAAGTAACGAATAAATATCATAAATAAATATTTGCTAGTTTCTTGGCGATTTGCATCATTTTTTTTCTTCTTATAGCCGCTGCCACATGCTTGCTTGCATTTTTGAAGAGTGCATAAACAAGTTTGGTTAAAATACTTTTGCACTCTTGCTGGCGCGCGCTCTTTGTTAATTGATTTACGAGTAAATACCTGAACGCTGGCTGACCTGGAGGAACGTGCTCTTTCAATGCAACAGTTTCAGAACCAGAACACGGAAAAATATGGAAGAAAATTTATGGATATTAAAACGTAAGGTGTTATTTATTTTTTTTTTTAAAGAATTGTTTCGGAATGCTTTTCCTACATTTTGATATTTAAAGAAAGAAGTTTTATAAATGCAAAATAACGGGTGATTTTTAAAGCGTTTGTATTTTGAAAATGTAAATAGAAAATTTGCAATAGTGAAAGAAATATTTATTTGGTGCGATATTTATTCGACCACTTTGAAGATTTAAATATAAGAACCTCGGTATGAAACCATACAAAATACAGCTGGTGCATGAACTGAAGCCGGGTGACCTTCCACAACATAGTTTGTTTGCTAAATGGGCATTCGCAATGTTAAATAAAGACAAAGCTCATTTGAATTTGCCAGAGGCAGTTTAAGAGCTGCCAAAACGCTTTAAAAAATTCACTATTTGGTGCGGTTTGTGCGCCGGCGGCATCATTGGAAATTGTTTTTTAAAAAACTTTGAAATTCGCAACGTTACTGTCAATGGAGCAAGGTACCGTGCATTGATTAACGACTTGAAAGAATTGGACTTGGTTGAGCGCCAATTTTGTTGAGCAATTGATCTCCTGTTTTGGACCAGTCCATTGGCCACCAAGATCATGTGATTTGACCCCACTAGACTATAATGACGTCCGTAAAACGGACGTAATTTGGAAGATTTTTGAATAATGCTGAGTTCACACTGTTGAAGAATGAGACATGTCAATCTAGTAGGCCCTTATTTTGTCATGTTTTCATTGTAAATAGTTTGTCATTTGACATTCAAAACTATACAGCATGAAGGCTAACTAGATTATCATGTCCCATGCGTCGAACAATAAGAACCCAGCCTTAGACTTGGAAATCCCTTGAAGTTCTGTGAAAGATTTACAAACTAACTGTCGTCAAAATCTCTAGAGATTTTAGTGTCACTCCCCGATTGTCTTATATTAGGCCTTATACTCGATTTGCTAGTACCTAGTTGTATTTAATGTGGAAAAATAAATCAAGTAAGTGTTAGTTACGCAAAATTCACTTATACCTCGTTTATACACATAAAATTTATGATGATAAATGCCCTTTAAAGTTTGTTATGTCCATGAATAGGAATTATTAAGAAGCATTATTCTTTCATATTTTTCTTTACACTCCTTTATAACTATATCTTCTCTTCCATAACCGACTTTTTTTATTATTAAAGCAAATAAAGTTTGCATACTTTAATGGGCATTTATCACGATACATTTTTTGTGTATAAACGTAGTATCAATTACACTTAATTTATTTCATTTATTTTTTTAAAACAATTATTATACAATAATCCCTAGTATAAGAGCAATATGACCCAACTCTAGTCAAAAGCGATTTGTAGATCATATGGGTATGATTATTTTGTAATTTTTATTTTTCTCAAATTTTTAAAGTCACAAAGGTCACTTTAAAATCAAGATTAATTTCAATTAAATATTCTTGAAATCAAAAAATTCTAGGTAAAATACCATCGATGTACGATTATCAAGAATTTACGTGCAGAAGCTATTTCCCGGGCGGACATGGTTCTATTTCAATTGAATTTAAAAGTTAGCACTTTTGCCCCTACAAAATATGGGCATTTCCATTATGTCGAACGGGACAGTCGAACCCATTTGAAGTGGAAAAAGAGTCGAAATAAAACGGATTTTTGTTATGTCAGAAAGCTTAACTTATAGCTTTTTATTAGACCTATAATTACTGATAAGGTTGATTTTGAGCAGTTTTTTTATTTTTCAGGAGCATTCGCACGGGACAAAAAACAGAATTGGTTTACGCGACCAACAATTCAAAAGCTGATTTTAGCGAAACCTAAAACAATATTTCAATGGATTACATTTAAGAATGTATTGCATTAAAGTCACTTAAATTTGATTTTCCCCAAAAAAAAAACCTAAAATTTGTTTTTAAAATTAATGTAAGCACTTTCGCACGGGACATGTCGCACGGGACATTTTTTTCCCATCATGATAATTATGTTATCTTAGTTGCTCTTTTGACGGAATTAAATATAAACAAGCCTAGTTAAACCTTTTTTAAATCAACAGCAGATTTCAATGTATTTATTTTCAAATATTAACTAAAATCAACAAGGTTTTTCAAAAATATTAGATCGTCCTTCAAATTTTCTCATTAACGATTGCTTGAACTGGACACCTTTGAAACTATTCTGAACTGTTTTTTACGACACCATTTTGAGGAAAAGTTTAAGGGCCGTTTTCTTATGTTTCTGTTTTTCAAATCCAGGTGCTTTTTGAGAAAATTGGTGTTGCCTACTTTTGGACCGCCTTTCAAATATCTTTGATTGTGTCTAAAAAGTCCTGTGTATGATTTTAAACGCGGTCTAAACGTATACAACATAAATTGTCTCAAAAAGCACCGAGATTTGAAAAACGGGAAGATGAGAAAACGGACTTAAGATGCCTTTTTTATAACGTGGTTTCCTCGGGAGACGAATTCCACGTATGCCGTAGAAGGACGCTTTGTTTTAAGTGGTGTCCCCTGCTGTGATCTTCCTCGGATACATCTTCATCCTATAAATTAATATTGTGGCAATCCACTTTAAAATGTGGTTTTAAAAATTTAACCAAAAAAAGTGTTGCCTCCCAAAGTGGTTGCATATCTGTATGAAAGCTTATGTCAACAGATGAACAAACATTTTTCCACTGTCCTAAATCACAACCAAGTCCGACCTATATCACTGGCCGTCGGGAACAGACAGCTCTGGGTCTTCTGTTTCGACCGAGAGAAAAGAGAGGGAGAAGAACTACCAGAATTGAAATCGGATGCAGACGTCAATGTACGGCAACAAAGTTGCTACACTAAAACAGTAAAGAGCAAGCGGTAAGAGAAATGCTGACTCTCTCTCTCTCTCTCCGATCGTTCTCGCTTAAGATGCATGTGCACCTTATGGCTCTCCCCAGTCGTAATTAAACAACATTCTGGCTATGCTCACCGATTGCGCTGCACCTTGATGGGACCTTTGGGGTCGTTAAGTTTTGATAAGAAATTTAACAAAAATACATAAATTGATACACCAAAACGAAATATTAATGGAACTAAGTTGAAAATTCGTTACATGTATCTTTCTATATATAAAAGAGTTCAAGCTGAATGACTGACTGATCGGTGACCCTTGCACAACCCAAACCGTTAGAGATGGGAAACAGCATTTTTTAAAGTAGTTAAGGAGGAAACTCTACCATCGTTCATCTTATCGGGAAACGGTTTATGGTGAATCGATAAATAATGATGAATAGAGTAAGTCTTTAGAAGGTCAAAACAATTTAGCTGAATACGTAATTTACTAATTTTGCAAAATATACCCCCAAAGTTGAAAAATGAGCTAAAACTGTTGTATGAAACACGTTTGGTTTTCATTCGATTAGCACCTAAAACAATATTTCGAATTTCAAATTGTAGAAAATCCGCAAAATTTGGATTTAAAAGCTCTAGATGGAAATTCCACACACAAAATTTATCATGATAAATGCCCATTTATTTGCTTTAATAATTATCTATTTGAACGATTCGGTTATGGTAGCGCCTTATATAATTTAAATTGCGCATTAAATCATATAGTCCAAATTATTAGAAATATAAAAGGTGTTAATGTAAAATATAAAAGAAAAATGTTATATAACTATTCCTATTCAAGGATATAGCATACTTTGATGGGCATTTATCATGATAAATTTTGTGCGTATAAACGAGGTAACAGCCAATTTTACTTTGCTTTACCTTTAGATGGAAGTTCAAGTAAGATTATAAGGTCTCAACTCGTTTCCGAATTCGATTGATCGGAATTGTTAAGAGCTTTGATTTCCAAGAAACGATTTATGAATTCGAATTAAACTTTTTGACGATAAATGAAAATTTTAAGACTCACCTGATTTTAAAAAGCGAGAAAATTTTACAATTCCGGTTCCGCATGATTTGATCGAATCCGAAATTTGTTCGAAAATCCAACCAGCTGCAAAGTAATTGGTAGGGTCAATTTTAAAATTTCTTCCAATTAGCTTAAAACTCAAAGAAACACATAAAAGGAGAACGTAAGTTGAAGTCGGCCCTGCTCGACTTCGATATACCGGTTACTCAGGGTAAGGTATATATAAGAATATTTTATTAGATCACAACATGCCCAAATTGTTGGAGATATGAGGTTTTTTCCAAATTGCGGGGGTGGCAACTCTAATATAGCTCATCTGATCGGAAAATGATGTATGGCGGATCGATAGGTAATGATGATTAAAATATATGTCTAGAGGGTTCGAATAATCTATATTCGGTATTTTTCAAATTGCGGGGGCGGGGACTTTTCTCTCGTTCATCTGATCAGGAAATGATGTATGGCGGATCGATAGGTAATGATGATTATAATATATATCTAGAAAGTTCGAACAATCTATTTTCAAAATTGTGAGATATGAGGTATTTTCCAAATTGGGTGGGTGGCAACTCTTTAATCGTTCATCTGATCGAAAAATGATGTATGGCGGATCGATAGGTAATGATGATCATAATATATGTCTAGAAAGTTCGAACAATCTATTTTCAAAATTGTGGGAGATATGAGGTTTTTTCATATTGCGGGGGCGGGAGGGGGCGTGGCAAAAATTTGAAACAAACTTGATCTGCGTGCAGAAGATACAAGTCTACACTGAAAAAATTGTAGCTCTAGCTCTTATAGTCCCTGAGATCTATTTATACCAGGGACCGAAAATAACAGTTATGGAAGTGAAAAAAATTACTACGAAATATGGATCCCCTGATAAAATGGA
The DNA here is from genome assembly GCA_018904225.1 of Lordiphosa mommai. Classification (NCBI taxonomy): domain Eukaryota; kingdom Metazoa; phylum Arthropoda; class Insecta; order Diptera; family Drosophilidae; genus Lordiphosa; species Lordiphosa mommai. The sequence goes on along the minus strand of JAEIFT010000109.1, from coordinate 600,006 downwards.
ATACAC